>JAOBBB020382031.1:0-18185 GCA_025331005.2 Zoanthus gigantus
AATTTGTCAGTGAACCAATATGAGCAAGAGCTCGGATTAAGCCAGCAACTTTAACCGTAGACAGCTGTTTCGTCCTTTTTGGGACTCGTTAGTACGGTGTAAAAGGCAATAATAAAAAGCCAGCCAAAGGCTAGTTGTTTATTATGCTAAAAGTTGTAACCCAATACCGACTCCAACACATATCCATTCACTGACAAAATAAGAACTACGAATTGACAAAGCAACCCTGTAGTAATTCACATGGCCAAAACCATGTTTGAAAAAATAAGCAAACGGCATTTCAGATCACCGTTTGCAGTCTATATTAAAAATAAGATATGATGTCACTAATACTATATTTGGGACAGGGAAAGCCCCTCAGAAACTACGGAAAGTTGTTAAAAACCGTGGATTGTGGTGTGCGAACATCGTACTTTATATTCAACAACTCGGAAACGAAATGTTTTATCCATCCAGCATTCTAGCTATATTTACAGCGATAACAGTTTTGGTATGTATCAGTTTTCAGTTTTCAGTTTGGTTTTGTGTTTTTAAACAAATGTTTGTATCTCACTTCGTTTTATAGATTACTAGTATTCATCTATTCGAAAAATTCGTCCATTGAGCTCCTTATTCACTAACAAATTTGAACTCTTATATTTCTTTTATACTACAGAACAGTTAGGACTGGCTTATTGATTGTTGAACATGCTTTCAATTAAGTTGAAGGCTAGTTTCTTTAAATGTTAGTAAGTTAAATTTACTGATATTTCTCGTGAAGAAAATGTGCTCTTTAAGCACTTTTTGCCAGCGTGAAATTTGAGACGATCAAAATAAGGTGCAAGTTCAACTACGATTATGTCATCCGTGTGTGAAGTAAGCGATAACAACTGTATCTTTTATATTTTCGTAATGCTGATAGTTTCAGTCCAAATTTTAATCTAAATTTTACTGTTTACAAAGACGTTTTTGTTGCCTCGAATGTTAGTTTATAAAATGATGATACGGATTGCGGATGACGGATGGGAATTTTCTCTACCGGGAAGGGAAACAAAAAAAAAGCACATTGTGGCTGCTGAATGAATCATGCATAGTAAGTACAAGGGCGGATGATGGTATAATTGAAAAAAAAATAATATAAAATGCCGAATTTAATGAAAAAAAAAAAGGTTTAACCCTTTCGGTCCCAGTTGTATTTTTTAAGTTCTCCCAAGTTGAGCTCATACTTTTCATTGAACAAGTTTGAGAGAATTTTGTTTTTAATCTTCCGCAATGGTTTGCTTTGTTTGATCGATCAATTCTCATTTTCTTATTACCAAATTTCTTATTTTGTATGTTTTATGTAAGGAGAAGTTGGGTGTTGATAACTGAGTGGGACTGAAAGGGTTAAACAAACAAAAAGAAGAATAAAATGAATGAAATAAAAAGTATATATAAAATGCTTAAAGAAACACGAACATTAAATACGGTATTTAATTTTAAAGAATAATTTATAACCTCCAATTAGCTGCAGCTATCAGAGCAAGAATCTGTCAGTATACATTTTTAAAGCTTTCTGATAATGATGCAGGTTAGCTTTAAAGATATTTCGTTAAAACTTTACCCTCAGGTTTTGTAAAAAGGTTGGAGAATGCCCTGAAAAGCAAAAAATTGAGGTTGAAGCAGCCAAAAAATTAAGAACAATGAGCCGCCTCGGCAAAATTTACTGGTTTGTATAAAGAAAGCGTATAGTATATCAGAGTGCCCAGTACCCTTGGAGCAGAACAAAAATAATGAGAAAATCAAGTCAAGCAACTAAAGATAAAGTAAACTACATTGTGGTCGCGCTGTTAAATGAATACCACGGCATTCAAAGCGTTAAAGATTTTTCCTGTATCGCCTAATATGGTGCTTATCACATTTGACGGGCCTCTTCTAATGGAAGGAAGATAGCAACTGATGTTTGGGTCGGGCTGCACTTGCTCCGCTCGAAAGTGTTTGTTTTACCAGCTACATCTGTTTAGCACTCGAGTTTTGCATATTCTACCACCAATCACATATTTTCTCTCTCTTTCCAAAAAATTTGCAGTGCGATTTTGTAGACAAAATCGCGTAATCTTTTGATCGGATGATAGTTGATACCGGCTGTCAAGTTTGACAACTAATCGAAAACAGATGCCGTGCTAGCGTTCTTAGCTTTTAAAACAAGTGTTTTTGTTTTAAAATTTGTCTCTTCATTATGATTGGTCTTAATTTACCTTTCGACAAAATTATCCTGACCAAAGCCCAGTGGACAGTCTTAAGTTAGATTCTCTTCACAATCTAAACTAATGGCTATAGACCTTTTGCCACACTATAAACATAGACTTAAATAGTTCTGATAATCGAATGTCCGGATAATCGAAAAAAACAGAATATTAATGAGATACAAATGTAAATAAAAGATATATAAACATGTGTACAGCCGAAGAAACATTTTATAGTAATGAAATTAACAGTCTTTATAAATTTTACAAATTATTCACTTAATTTTGTCCAGATATTCAGACACTCTAAAATGCTTAAGCATGTTTGTTTGCTTCAAAAACATCTCGTCGCATTTCCGAACAAAAATAATACGCTGTTTCGACAGTCTTTTTTAAAAAAGGATTTTTAAAATCGGTCTATTTGCAGTTAGATGATAACTAATTAATATTCTGAAAAAAACGGGACCAGATAAAAAAAGTCCGGATAATCGAGGTTCGACTGTACGTTAAAATTTGCTTGTGAAAAAGCACATTTTTAAAAGTTCACATCTTCGTCAGTTCATGAGCTGTATCTTTGAAACTTTGTAACCTTACTCTATTTAACAATTAGAATACGAGCTCGTAATTTCTATCGCCTGAAAATGATGAGGGCGAAGGGCGCCATCCGTCATCCGTCATCCGTATCCATGTTTTACAAACACCAGACTCAAATGGCATAAATTTATTTCCGTAGTTTTTTTAACAGTTTTTATGAAGTTGTTCTTATAAAAAAAGCGTGTAGTAAATAACAGGGGACATTTGAAGCTAATTCGAGCCGAATTGGTTGGCTTTCAGTTTTTTAGATATTGTATAACCAGCTTTTTCAGTCAAAAGTGTACCGGTGGGGTAAGTCATGATTTTCACTTCTTTATAAGACTGACTGATTAATTGACATGTACAGTTACTTTGAAATTTTGGGAATGACTGACCAAATGATGGTATGTGTGGAATGCGGAAAAACTGAAAGCCAACCAATCAGGACTCGAATTAGCTGTTATATTTACTACACCCTTTTTATTATAAAAACATTTGTTAGATTTTTATGATTTCGTAAATTCGGCTCAGCAAAATTTTACCAGTGGCTAAGCATGAAAGAATTGAATTATTACACAGACGAAAACAGATGCGTGTGGGCAAAAAAAAAAAGACTTTATAATTACTAAGAACTTAACTTGCAAAGCTGTGATTCTGAAGTAGGTTTTTTATAACAATTTATTTTCATTAAACTTTTTAATTTTTAAAAAAAATAAAATCATTTAATTTGGTAGTAGTATGTGGTGAAAAAATTGTGATCAAAGTTCAACATTACTCATTAGAAATTGAAGATCAGATATTCAAAGAATGCCTTAGTCATTGTTACAATAAAATATTTTCGTCAAAAAGACTTGCAATGACTGAGCTTACAACGTGAGTGAAGTTAGGGCTGTTTATACAATATTTCGAACATCCAGAATGTTATGTTATATATGAATTAGCGTGTACGAGTTCACTCATACATACAGACAGACGGACAGACACGGGTCGTGACATAGTGGCTTCTGCTATGAAGCAGATAGCCACAAAAAGCGGGTATAAAGCCTTAAAGGATTACATTTAAATACATATTCCAACAAAAGCTATTATGTTATTCCCCTTGGGACCAATCGCGGTTTAAAAGATTGTATTTGTTTGTTTAAACTTGGTTTGGAAATTGCGATATAAATTGCTTCTTTGACTTTTTGTATTTTTTATTGTTTAGCTGTGTTCAAAACCTTCCATTCAAAACAGCATTCTTTGTTGGGGGCGATGTGATAGGCCGGCTTGGAACAACTCAACAAGACATCAGAGCATGAAAATCCAAATCACAACTCCGAAAATTCAAAGAAGTAATTTATGACGCAATTTTAAAACCAAGTTATATTAAAATGAAAGCGTAACTAATGCTTGTGGGATATGCCTTATAATCACAAGTATATATAGATTGTCAGCGTGCGTGCTTTTAGCTAACCCGAAGCCATTGAAATGAATTATGCTTTCGCTATATTAGTAATTACCTTAATGAAAACTTGAGCCTGTTTGCCAAGCTGATGAGGCCCAAAAAAAGGCAAAGCAGATGCCCACGGCTGCTAAATTTCAGGTTCACTACTTATTTATGGGTAATACTCGCTACCAACTTGGTCTTAGTGCTCGTTTCAGTAAATACTAGTACACATGCATGTGCTATCTATGCTTGTGTATAAACGGGGGTCTCAAAGTGTTTGAAACTTTCATCCTTGTGACGTAGTCGAAATACCAACGAATCGGAACTGGAAAATTACGCATTTTATCCATAGTTCACTTATTTTTGAGTGATAATTAGAAGAAATGATCTGACAAGCTTATAGTTATGTATAAAACGAAGATAGTATTTCAATAAAAAAAAAATTTAATCTAAGTTGAGAATTTTAGGTTACAGGAAATGCTAAATCTTACTCATATGGTATAGAAATTAAAATTTGCCTTATTATAGAGAAACCAAGTCTCTCATTTACCTCGGGTTGATTTGCATGGTTGTCAAGGATTACATAAGCACAAGCATCACCTCTCCTATTCCTAGTACCTACTTCCGCAGCATGTTGAAACAGACAGTTGTTTTATACACTCCCTTTGTACAATACAACGATTGGTAATCATATTAAAATCAATTGGGTTCAATTATGTCTATAAATGGTTTATTTTATCAACAACTAGTTGTTAATAAAGCCGTGCCAATAATCTTAAAGGAGTCCAAACGTTTTGAGACATAAATACTGGCTCGTATAGCATGACCACCAAGGGCGATATCACTCGACAGCACCGGCCAATATATTGTGACGTCAAGTAATCACAAATCACTTATAATGTTATATACATCAAGTTTAGAAGCTATAAAGATCAGACTAGACAACAGTGCACTGAAATTAAATGTAGTGGTGAGTTTTTCTTCATAATGTTCTGGCGCTCAGTTTGTTTTAAAATATTGTTTTCTATTTGGTGGGCATTACTTCCACACTTGAAAGACACGGATGCTGCCCAGAACATGCCAGGGGTATTCCCCTTCAAAAGTGGGGGGATTCAAGTCATTTTTAAAACCACCCAAGGTAGGATTTTACTATTCTCATACTTTTTGTCGACGAATGGAAGCAAGTCTTTATCATGCCAGAGATCATGAGTACATATGTCTCAAAGGCAGGTTGACGCCGCGATACAGTCGCTTCGATCGTTAGATTTTATGATTTGGAACATTCTACCTTTACGACTTCCACTTTCTTTCATATTTTATACATGTTTCCTAAAATTGTTTGTGATCTAAACTACATTTGTCAAAAAATAACAATATTAATAATATTTTGATAACATTCTGATAATAAAGATTCGCATGTTATCTATATACAATTGCCTGTCCCAGAAAATGAAGCGGTTTTCCTTTGCCCTAGTTTCTGATCTCGATTGGTTTTGCGTTTCATCGATATTTATTTGATCGATTATGACGGCACCAGATTGCGTTCTTTGAGGTGAACTTAAGTACCGTTAAAGTAAAACATTTAAAAAATTTCTAAGGACTACTCAGGAATAATGAAATATTAGTTTTCAAGCCACGCCTACAAAAAGTAAGTATCTTTAAATCAGTATAGATAAACATCAGACTCGGCAGTAAACAGAGGACGCTTTAAATGTAGTAAGAAACTTATGCTTTTAAAACTCACAGCCGTGGAGGTAGAGTACTACAAATTCAACTTATATATTAGGAACAATAACAAACAATTAAATGTAACGTGGTGTAATAATTATATTTACTTATAACTAAAAGAAGAGAATGAAAATGTACACGTATTATTTTAAGTTGCTTATATTCATTAATTTTGTTATATATATTTCAAAGATTATGTTTTTACAAATCTTCTGTGTATATTTTTTTAACCTTCATCGCTAAATATAGCTGTAAATTACTGTACAGTATATCAAGTGTGTTTGATGAGCATCATAAGTTTATTTTAAGGTGACTGTAACAAAGAATTTTCTATTTGTGTGTAACTTTCTTTCTAGAACCATTGCGCTAAGTGCTAACAATGAGATTAATACAGCGAAGTCTTTTTGGAGCTGCCTCGATATCTTACTCAAAAATTTTTCTGTGGTTTTTAAGAACTCACACCGATTCATGCCGGACATGCCTCAAAATGAACTCTCGGTTCAAAGACAAATATCTAATAGGGAAACCTGCATGGCATTTTATGGCAGATCAGTCTTATCTTTTTCATTTTCACTATAGTACGAATTGGAATCTACATTGCAATTGATTCCGTTCATACAAATTATAAAAGTATAAGAAAAGAACATTTGTAGTCTTTTATGACAAGAATTACAAAACGTATATGTTGAAAATGTTCAAAAGACAAAAAGAGAAAAGTAAAGTTTAAACCGTGGACGATTTAAATTATAACTTTAACAATACGCTATTTTCCCTACATTTTATTATTTTATTATTTATTTTTGCCATATACCATAAGACTTGTTTAAAGATAGTTTATGAAGTTTACAAAAGTTTACGTTGTATTTATATATTTCTCTTTCTTGCTCTTTTAGAGGTAGTTGGCATTAGCAGAAGTAATTTTTCCCACTGTTGTTATTTATGTAATCTTGCTTCTCATTTCTAAATATAATAACTAGCACACTTAATTTCTGTAGAACAACAGTAACTTGAAGTTAAAAACACTTTATACAGACCAACAGCACAGTGATAATTGATTTATATTTTCATTTTTACTTCAGTCTGTTATCCTATTTAGTTTTGTATATACCTAAAATTTTGAGATTGTTTCATCTGAATCCAATATTCCATTAAATTAGAATATATATTGCTAATAATGGAACTTTAGTAAGAAAAACACAATATTTGATGCGGTTTCCTTCCAAGAAGTTTTTGACAAGGCTGCGAGGTTTCAAATACACAGACTATATGTATTATCATATCCGGTATGTATTCTCATATTGTCCTAGCTGATGTAATTATAACACGTTTTCTTGCTTGACGTTCAAATATCATCTATTCATTGGCAAATCTTTGTTTACACTTTTTGTTTCATTCTATATACGTGAATGCCTCAGTTTCTAATGGGATTTTAAATATCTTTAAAAAATGCCTTTGAAGTATGATTCCCCTAATAATGAAATGAACTCGATAAGTTAAAACTTAAATACTATCTAGAATACAGGAGTTGTACAAAGAATGTATTACTCTTTAGCAGTTTTGGAACTCCACATTACTTCAACGTACAAATATATAACCAAACGTTTCATCAACTTCTTTTCTTGGCTTTGAATTCAAATTTAATTGATCTTTGTTCATTATATACCTAAAGTTGCTTTGCAACCAATGGCAATGCATCAGCGAAGTTTCGAACACTGCCTACTGCGAGATGACAAGGAAATTATATGTACTTCTATATACCGCGGGCTTTTGGAATGGAAAACTTCTAAAAGTTTACTTTTGGAATGTCCAGCTGTGACAATGGTGATATCCCACTGCTTCTTGCTCACTACAGTATGGATATAAAATTGAGAATGGCGAGGTGTTAAATAAAATAGATCTTTTCATAACAAGTTTTTAAATTATCATTTAACATCTTGCTTTGAGGAGTTTTTAGGCAGTTATTTTGAAAATAATTGCTTTAACAAAACCTCGTAATTTCTAGCGATTTTCAGCAACATTTTAAAAAATTGCTAATATATAAAATGCACCAAAATTTGGTGTTGCTAAATTAAAATGAGTACAATATGAATTCCGCCAGCCAGTTAGTTTCTCAGTCTCACGATCGTGCAACTGATGGTCGATTATGAAATATATTACACGGTTTTTTTATAAAAACAACTTTATAAGAAAATGAGGCTCAGATTGGTCGAAAACTAAGCACAATTTTTAAGAACAAGCTCAGGCTGAGGTTAAAAAAAATCGAAAATGTTTTAGTTGAAAATTTATATACTAATATGCTATATATGTTCTAGGTGATACAAAACTGATTCAATTTTACACTGAATTTCTGGAGCGAATTTGTTTGCCGACACTAGAACAGATGTTACCTCCTTTATTTTAAGGGTATCAAAGACTACCAATTCTTGCGTAAATTTCTCATGTTTTTAAAGCAAGTCGAGGCCATTTATTTTTTTGTCCACATTTCTTATAGGTCGCTCGAATGTGATAAATACGGCCCCTTCACTTTAACTCTGTCGTCCAGGATCCGTTTTTTACGTCACCAAATTCTTGCCAACTTCACTATGATTGAAAACCAAATAAAAAATTTTGTCCGTTTTTCAATCCAATAATAAATTAGCTTCGCATTTTAAAGTCAAATTTCTCTTCCCTGTATCTAGAAGTTGACGTGCACTGTTTCGAAAGGTTTGTACTGAATTGCAAACGTATTCCTCGAAGAAGGGTCATGTCAGTTGTCCCTTCTAAAAGGGTCAGTCACGCAAGCTAGTTGAAGAGTGACACTATTCATAGGCCTGTTGTCCTTTTTCTCATGTAAACGAACCTGAAAAACATAATAGGAAGTGTGATCTATTCTTCATGGGAACATTCAGGACCTAACAATAACTCGCTAGTAGTAGTATACCTTTATGTGAACTTTTATCATTAACGCATAACCTGTGATCCATGGTAACTAGTTTCAATAAACCTTATATAGATCTTGTTTTTAAGGATTAAACTGACTGTCAGTAGATTTTTTTAAGACATTCCCTTCTATATTTTTTTTTCTGCCACTATATCGATGGCGTCTTTAAGGGGGGATATTTGTAAACAATAATTGTACATTGCAACGGCCATTCTTATACAAGCCGAGTTCACTATGTCGCCAGCAAGTGGGTGTATTTGTAAACAAACCATGAACTGGAAGTCACTAATCCTTGTAATATGCAATCTGAGTTTACTACGTTGCAAGGCGTGATACATGACTTAAAGTAATTGAAACAAGAGTTTAAAAAAACAATAATCTCTAAACTAAATAAATATATAATTAAAATGGCGTAAATCCAAATAGAATAAAATAAAAATCACAAATAGTTGTACATGAAGAAAGATTAAAAAATAGAACTTTTAAAAATTAACACGAATAGGATAATTTTCAGGAGCAAGTAGCGAAGGTTCAACGCAATTTGCCAAAAACAGCGTAAAAGAAATTTATCGGCAGTCCTTTGTGAAGTAAGTTGTTCAATGTTTTAAAGAAAGATTAGAAGAAAACAGTCAGTATTTGAAGTGTTTTCATACGTTGTCGCTCGTAAACATCGCTATATATCTTACAAAAAAAAAGTCAGGAATCTGCATATTTTCGCTTCTAAGTGTTTGCTACCATAAAAAAGAAGAAAAAAACAATTTCAACGATTGAAAATCTGGTATCTAGTAAATCTGACAAAGGGTTGAAATCTATTTTAAAAAATAAAACAAAAAAGTAAAACAAAAACGTTGCAAAGTGCTGTACAAGAAACCTAAACTTCAAACTTTCAGGACGAGCGTCAAACAGTCCCCAAATCACTTGAGTATATACTCTAATAAATGACAACTTGCGCTGGTGTAAAAGCTCAATAATATCAGTTTAATTCATATATTCAGGGATTTGAATTCATCGAGGACTCTGCTATTTTCAAGTCATGTGTTAAACCATAAATACATATGATGTGCAAATTAATAACCGGTCGTGGCGTTATCGATAGATACGTCCAAATCACGTGATCGATAAATAGATAGATACGATATCCATAGATACGTCCAAATCACGCAGATTTTTTACAGTGAACGAAGCTTGTATGCTTATATATTTATATTGATAAACACATTGAGAACAAGGCTTTTAGTTGAGAAGGAATGGTATTAGAGTAAGATCTTTCCAGTGAACTTTCAGTACTTGCTTTTTGTCTTCATAAGTCACAATGTTTCATAAATAGTTTTATGATAATATTTTGATTTCGTAAAATATTCGATTTAGTCTCGCCTTTACATTTTTAAAAAACCAAGCAAAGAATAATAAATAATAATAATAGATATAATAAATAATTACAGACAACGTAAATTGTTAAGAGAGTCTAAAGATACAACTTGTGGATTGTAAGATCCAAAACATTGTTATAGTATTTATGTTCTTAAAATTAGACAAATCACTTGTTTAATACTTCTAGTTTTATCATCTTTTCGGAACTGTTTACGGGCAGAGCCTAAAATATTAATTATATAAGGTAACACTAACAACATTTTTTTACTCGTTCCCGGCGAAACACAAGATAATAGTTTTCAAAAAAGTGAACGAACCAAAGTACTTAGCTGTAGTTGTTTCCTAGTTCAAAACATTGTTACAACGGGTTTTTGCGAATAAACTAAAGTCCCACATGTTAGGGAAGAAATAACTTATGAAGTCAGCTTGTTGTGCGCATCAATATACTGAACTTTCAGTGTCAGATATTTACCGTAAATAGAAGCAGTATAGTAGTTGCGATAGTCTAAAACTTAAAACTAAGATCGACTTGGCAAGTTAATTAACAACAATCCCCCAAAGGGGAGGTGAATATAGTGGTGGATATATATATATAATAAGACGCGAAGCGTGGAGCTATATATCTAGCGTTAAGCACCGAACCCGAGGGGGGTGTAGTTGTTTTAGTATTTACCAACATAATGGGATAAAAATGCACTTTATTTTCAAGGAAGCAATACAATGTAAACTTTTTTCTATTTTTAGCATGTGCGCTTCCTGTCATTTTGACTTCCGCCCCAAAATCAACTATGTCTTGGATATCGCGAGTTACGGGAGCCAATCAGAGCTCGCGGAAATGGATATCGGTTACTTTGGTAAATACTAATTTCTGATATCTCAACGCCATAACAATATTGCATAGGGTCTTATATTCGTAAAATATCTTTAGTTTCTCCGGCTAAGCTCAATCTAAGTCTTGTCACTTTAGATGTGTACTAAAATAGCTTGTTTTCCATAAATAGAGAAGTGTTATTTTTTTTTAAAATATCTTTACTCCATCTCCAATGCACGTTCTCTATGCATCCTATCAACTAAAACCGGTTGTACAACTCTCGAGTCAATTACATCCTGTCTGCGGCATAGACTGTGTAAAACTATAATCCTGATGATTTAATTTTGTTAATTAATTATAGGTTTTAGGACCCTTTTCTGTTCTGCTGCATTTGAAGAAAATAATTTTAAAACTTATAAGAAATAAACCGGAAATACTTCGAGTCTTGTATCAACACTGAAAATGTGTTAACATTGGTTAGAAGCAAATATACATGCATACGTGAAGCTTCGTGCACAGAATGTTATAATACATCAATTTACTCAACTAATTGAACAAAACTAAAGTAGAAAAAATGTCATAGGTATATATTCAGTTGATATAATTATTTTTAGATCCGAAAAATTAAACATTCTTTAACTTAAATATGGTCAAAATGAGACCCTTTTGGGACATTTGAAAATTTCATTTCTCAGTGATCGGAAGAAAACAGTCCTGATTTTGCTGAAAATTGCTTAGTTTGGCCATAGTTTTCCAAAGTCTTAAATACCACAAATGTTTCGTATTTGGCTCGATCAGACACAGGATTTAAAAGAGATTATAGTATTTTTGCCTTCTAAACTTTCTTAATACCGTATTTCCTGCTACAAATATTGTAGTAGTACAGAAGACTTATCTCATAAACTAGTTTAATAAAGCCTCATCTATAAGCATCAATTGCTTGATAAAACAAGGCTATCATATTGTGTATTCAACAACAGTTTTCTGAAATTGTTTTGCAATAAACGATGAAACTAATATTGCATGAAACTTAGCACCTGAATGAATGCACATTTTGTTTTTTCATTTTTAAAAATTTGGTATTTTAGGCTTGTTTTAATTAGGTGCTTAGTGGAATATACTTACTTGTATCTTTTATAGAAGTATAGAATTATCCTTTTTTGATCTCTTCTGCTTCAATTTCGAAACTAAAATAAGTTTTTTTAAAGTATATCGTTTCAGATCAAGATTATATTTCCTTAACCACTATTTAACATGCCTAGAGTTCTTCAAACGGTGTTTTATTTGTTGAGCATGGAGACCACCTCGAAGGTATTGTCACGGGCAAGATGGTTGAGTTTTCATTTTGCCTTTGTGCTTATGGATTTGGATTCAAAGAAAACTATGACAAGCCGACAAGTTCTTTATTTGCAGTGTGTCATATCAAGTCAATTGTTTCACAAACAATCGATCTAACTAGAGTAATTGGTCAGGCTATTAATACAGTTCAGTACATGAACTCTGTACGATATTTGATCTAATCAGACCAGAAAACTACAGCTATTTGTGTGGTGTGTTTTTCATCGTTCATTTTGTTATACAAATCAATAAGTGTAATAAGTTTTTGCATTAAATCGTACTGCTCTCTTTTTATGCTTTGAAAACAAGACATCTCGGTTCTTCAGAAAAAATGGCAAGTTTACCTTTGGCCAGTTCCATTTTTAATCATCCTTGAGATATTAATTACTCTTGCGAGAAGATATCTCTCTGAGGGGGGTCGGAGTGGGGCTGGGTTTCAAACAAAAAAGTTAACTCTCTTAATTGGGGTCGTTTTAGAGGTACAGTGTTTATATGCAAACATTGTGAAGCGTCAAAACTGATTCGGTAGGCCTACAAACTAGTAATGCTGCTCATTTCTTCCTTCTCGCAAGCTTTCGCATGGCTTTTATTTTCGTATTTAGTGAATGGCAATACAGACAGAGTCCCATGGATTGCCATCCAAAGGCTAAAAAGTAGCGAGTATGCAGTTAATACAACGCTTTTTGAAGGTAAAATGTTTGTGAATTGAAATCGTTAACACAAATAAGCCAAAATCCACTAGAAGCATAACGAAGAAGTGACCTTTTGTCTTATTGACAAAAGTAAGATTTACAAGTTAGCGTTAGGAGCGAAACTTCGTTAAAAGAAATTTTATAGGCTCTTAGCTCTTGATGTGTTAAAACGTGGCAGCTCATTTACGCCACGAATTTTAGCCAAATATTGCAAGTACAAACTTTGAGTGGAATTAACCTTCGATTTACTAAGCATCAATTTCTGGTACTGTTTACTCAGAATACTTGGCCCAAACATGGTAAATTTCTACGATTTTCTTGTTTATTTTTGATTACGACAACTTGTCAATTCCAGAGAAAGTGCAACCTAATTTTTGCGTCACTAGAATTATTTGAACAGCCATGACAACAAACTTGAGAAACTGCTTTATTTATTTTGCTAATCAGAATGGTTTTTTGGTCAACGAATTGTGTTGTTAAATGTTGTAAAAATAAGTTAGGTTATTCACTGTCATCTTTTTCAGGCTGTCAGTTTGGCAAGAACAACTACAGCTTGGGAGAGAAATGGAATCCCGACTTGCCGCCATTCGGAATAATAAGATGCGTGACTTGTTCCTGTAAGAAGGTAAATATTTTCTTGCGTTTTATTTTTTCATAAAAACACCGAAATCACTATGCCAATCAATAGCTTAGGCAGATTTGTCAAAATCTGCTATCTGAATCTATCTTGTACTTTCTTTAAAGCACTTCGCAAATTCTAACTATTCGGAGACTGCGAGGCGCCGTTATCTTTTGTTCTATAGGTGAAACAAATGGCGAAATGTAAAGTTAATAACAAAAATAGACGATGACTTTGTGCTTTTGAATCAAATTCATACAGGTTTACAGTTGAGATATTGCCGTTTTCTCGGTTTCTTGTAAACTAGAAGACTATTTTTTGGTGGTTCAGAACAGTACTTTAAAACATTAATCAAATCGTTGATTTTATTCACGTTTGTTATGTCATCAGTTTTTGAAAATCGCGAAACTTTTACTGAATTGATACTGAAAAAGCAAAAAGGATAAACAATCATTTTAATCATTTTTACAAGATTTTTAGTCATTCACTATTCAAGTTCTGTGTATATAAGGTACTTTTTTAACTTTTAAAATTATACACTTGCTTAAAACAATATAAAAATATCAAACATGCAGAGATAAAAAACAAATTTTTATTATTTTTGTTAAGTCTTGAGTGAGATGTTACCCAAATTTTGTAAAGACATGTTTTATTTCAGATATAAAAATTGTAAACTTTACCGCTCATGGAAAATACCTGTTGCTAGGGAAATATACGTGCCTCAAGTATGCTTGATCAGCGGACTGTAGATATCTGTGTGTGACCGCCTGGTTACATGAGTCAAGTTGCCAACTGTTATCTCGCTTTAAATTTTTTGAAACAAGGATTTCACGATTTGAACATCGAGTCTGGCCATTATCATATTGTTTTCGTAAAAAGTGCATTTATCGATACGGCCAAACCTGGTTAAATTTAGGTATTACAAATCTAAAATAGTCTTAAAGGCTTCTGAGGTTGCTATATGAAGAAGGATAAGAAGACAAATTATTTCACTGTATCTAATCTTGAGCAAATCTTGTATTAAGTTCTAATAATTAAGGAAACAAACAAATATCTTTTAGTCGGTAGGTCTAACCACAATAGGTAATGTATTTTGGTTATGGTAAGGTATTGTTTACTTATGTATTTTTTTGTAACATTTCTTTTCAATCTGCTTTTGTCTTCGAAAGTTGCTGGATTGAAAAAAAAAACGTAGCAAATCATAGGAAACCTCACAAGTGTTTGATAGTAGCTAATGGTATACGAATACTAACTTGCATCAATAATTAATAAATCATGAAAGTGAGTCTGAATATTAGTAGGTCTATTATAGTCTGGCGGTTTGGCGGTTTGACTCTTTTTTATCTTTCGGTTTACGGAAAAACGCTCCTTTTCTGAGCGGTTGGCGGTCAAGATTTAATCGTGCGGTGGCGGAAAAATAGCGCTTTTTTGCACACGGTTTGCGGTTGAGTCCAATTTTTTGAGCGGAATACAGCTTCAGGGTGTTAAAAAAAATTGTTTGTTTGTTCTCAAGCCTTGGCTTTAACGTGTAGTTTGTATAAACCATGTCTCGGTATCCATAACTAATTTAAGTAACCATCTACATCTAGTTTTTTTAAAAGGCTCAAAATCGAATCGTATTTTTGCGATTATGGCGATTTGTAACAAAAAATGGCGGCGGATTACGATGTGAAGCGAAAAAATGCGGCGGTTAACGGAAAGCTAGACCATCTATGTTAGCAAGCAAAGTAGGATGACTGCTGTTGAGGCCTTATTAGATCTCTAGTCATCTGGATGGCATAGCTAACAAACAGGCCGGCTTAAGTCCATGCATTATGGGTTTATTAACCCACAGGACATCTTGAAATTTTCCATCTTTTACTTCACCTAAAATTTTGGAAAGGTATCCTTGACCTACGAGAAGATATGAAATGACTCAAAGAACTGTTATTACTTTATAAACAATTTCAAACATATCAACCCTAAAAATCTAACAAAAAGCTGGGTATAAAAGTTAGAAACAGTAGCTTGACCTGTGTTGGTGCTAACGAGCTTTTGAAGAACCAGGCGCTGAACTTTTGTATTGGATATTCTCTACATTTTTCAACAACTCTGATTATCAATAACTTTTTCGTGTTTTTGTACCATTTGTGCAGTTAAAGTATGAACTATTAAGTGTGAAGCTAGTAATTTAACTTCATTGAAAAAAATGAAAGAAGACGAAAACAAAAAAATTGCCGGAAAAGAGAACTTTTACTTTAAATTTATCAGAAATTAGGATTCTCTAAGACGAAAAGGCTACCTTCGGGTTAATAGAATATTAACATGGAACATTTGAATTTTTTAATGATATGGAACATTTTAATTTTTTTTATGAAGTAGATTAAAACTCAAAAGAACTAAAAAGTTCTTCAAAACTATACATGTTTAACAAGTGATCAATTTAATAGGTTTATATGTTATTTTTTGACTCTTATCAGCTGCTAAGCTCTACAAAGCATATTTTTGTAAAAGATTCATTATTGGCATAACATGACCATGTGGGCGGCTTGTCGAAACGCCTTGATTCCAATGCCACAACAAAAAAAGTGTTCAAGAAGCAAGAGCACAGAAGCAGAAAATTGGCGCAAAGAAAACTGCCAGAGTATATTAGACGGCTTAAAGTCAACTCAAGATTTTCGAGGCAAATATTTTTGTAGAATTTTTCACTCAGTGAAAAATGTACAGATTTAAAAATATATATTGTTTGGGCAAAAATAAAGAGCAAATTTTTCGCTCATCTTTTACCGAAAACGAAGCGGGTTTATAGACTACTATAAATAGGAATAATTAATTTTCTTTTGGAATGACTGTCCTTGTTCCAGTCAATAGTGGAACATTCATAAGGAACAATGGATCGCAGTTCGTTATCATAAATTACAGAGACATCAAAAAGTTCAGATATGTATAGAATTGCACGTATCCGTCGCACACCTCTTGGGATTACGCGTTATATCCTTTGATGTTGGCGATGATACATGGAACAGGACATGAATACAATTTAAAACAAATATCTTTTATTAAACAAATAGCGTCCGCCAAACGCAAAACTTGGCCTAAATGACTTAATAGTGACATCTGACTCATAAACTATGGGATAAGTTGCTACAAAATTATGATGAGCCAATTTGAGTAACATGCAGCAATTCATACAAAGGTGCTAAAGTCTCAGAGTTGATTAGAAAAACAATATGAGCTTGTAAAAGAACAAAATCAATGAAAACAAATAAAATTTTCTTAAGAACTTGATGAAAATGTATCTAAGCCTCTGTTGCTCTAATGATATAAAGTTAATGTGCCAAAATGCATAATATTTAAGATAAATGATGACTGTTGTAAATATATCTTAATAACCGAGTGCGAGGTCTGTCCGAGAAAATATTTGCTCGAGGTCTTTCACTGTACAGACCGAGCGTATGTATACGAAAGACCGAGGGCAAATATTTTCCAGGACAGACCTACCAAGTTCAAGTTCAAGTTTATTATTATCTAATACATTATTTTACAGAGCTATAATACCCGCGAATAGCAAAGGCTAATCTAGGCGAGTAGTGAAAAGAAATTAGATTATAGTAATATTAAAGTAGTTTAACACTGTAAACGGCATAACAACTAGAAGAATAAACAAGAATAAACGGATATATAAAAGGATAAATATGTTGCTACTAATTTTACTTTAGTTTTGAACAGTTGCAGATAATCATATTGATGCCAATATAATCATCCTGTTCTTTCAGTAGATCTAATAAATTCTCGTGCATACGTTTTTCAAATACTGATCAGTTTAAAGCAAACGAGGTTATTAAGATATCTATTACATGGCTTTAGTTTTAGGTCAGTAAAAGAGAACAAACGAGAGAAACATTAGCGAGAAATCGGTCCAATAAGTTTCCTGTCTTGTATGGGAAGTTATTGAACCGATTTTCTGCCAATCAGCGTAATTCGAAAAAATATCCTTAAAACTTATTCAGCAACCTTTCTAATATCCACTCCTATAGGACACAATCCTCCACATCGAAAGACTTTTTTACATTAAAAACTCGAGAACTGACAACTGAAAATGTTCGTTTGGGCGCTAGAGTGTGCGATGAGATACCTCACTGTTTTAAAGAACAACACAAAACAAAAACTGCATGAGACTATACTTAAACTTCTTCGCCAGAAGACTTCTACCTAAAAGTATCTTGCATTTTTTAAAAACTCCTACCTATAAGTATCTTGCATTTTTTAAAAGCTAACCAAGGAGCACGAAACGAAACCTGGTATTTCCTTCTATTTTCTTCTCTTCCTTAATTTTAGAAATGTATGTATTATCATACTTTATAAAATAATTTGGATAGTACGTGCGATTTGATTGGTCTACAAGTGCCTTTTCATAGCACTATGAAACACGAAAATGACGTGCGCAATATGGTTTGCTCTGTCTCCAGGTTGAGAGAACTTACAGTTTCATGAAAGAAATTAAAGTATACATATTTATCATAT
>JAOBBB020382138.1:0-27985 GCA_025331005.2 Zoanthus gigantus
TTATTATTACTATTATTATCATTATTATTATTATTATTATTATTATTATTATTATTATTATTATTATTATTATGCTGTAACTAATCTTACTAGTTTCTACGGAATTCCTCTTTTTCTAGTGGACCACTTCTCTGGGTACACGGTCGTAACTAAATCCCGGAATGCAACCATTTTTTATTTTATCCATTAACTCTAGAGCCTGCTCCTGTAGTTCATTTAAAACAAACATAGCGTCTTCTGTGCCTGTTTCTTGTTGAAAGCCAAACTGAACATCCGTTATTTTCACCAACTTTCTTATTCCTCCATCCAAGACCTTTTCTAACACCTTTAGTTCTACCTCAAGAAACTTCACTTCCCCTAACTTTCATAGCCTTATTTAGGTTTTGCAAGGCGGATAAATTTCTTTTAACAGAAAACTTCCGACTTAGGTAGCTACTCCACATTAACTGCGACGTTTGTGCTAACTCGACGAATGGGATACTACTTGATTCAAATCTATGTCCCGTGTATCTTCATTGTTCTAATGGCGTCTATGTCATTCTGGGTGGACCAAGACTCGACCCCAGCTCGCGTAGGGCTCACAATAACCACACTGCTAACGATATCAACCGTCTGGGGGGCAGTAAACGCCAGTATGCCCCGAGTGAGCTATATCAAGGCAATAGACTGGTATTTGTTAGTATCGTTTGTGTTTGTTTTCTGTACGTTTCTGGAGTATGTGATAGTCCTGAACGTGAATCTGCCCTGCTCGGAGACATCCATCTGGTGGAAAGGAGGACGTGCACATGAAACTAAGAAACATGCCCAAACTAAGGTAATCAAATTCTATTAACTGAACCGCTGCACAGTCAACAGGCGAACCTTTCAGTCTAAACACAGGGATACATCTAGTTTTTCTAAAAGGCGGTCCAATTCCAACAGAAAGCGGTCCACTCGCTGGTGCTTTTATTGTAGTACTGTATAATTCACAAGTTATAGAATATAATACAGCTAGTCCACAACAACGTTACAGCCGAGAAAATTGACCGTGGATCGGCAATTAAATATATCCCTGATTTTGACATTCGAGGCCCAACGTCTATTAAATAGGTTATGAAGACAAAAGTTCTGAGCTCGAAAATTGTTTTGTAGAACAAGGTTCTTCGAATAATAATAGTCTGATACATCAAACACTGTTCGTGAAAAATTTATTTGACGATAAACACAAAAATGTTAAATACAGCAAGTTAAAACCGATTAAAAACAGAAACGTTTTCTACTAAAAGCCATCTTAGGTTGTGATTTGTTTTACTGGTGTAAGATTTTTTATTTCGGTTGAAACAAGATGTTCCCGAGATGTACTGGAAGTTTTACCAAAAATGTTTGGCTTATTAGAAAAAAGGTTTTAAGGGTTTGAACTCCATCTGCCATTGTGTTACATTCTCGTGGGACTTAGTGAAACCCAAGAATACTCAAAATGACATTCATTATTTACAGACCAATTAAACTCGCCACCAATCTACCTCTGCCAAATTACTCATCAACAATAAAATCTTCAGTTCGACAATGAATGTTTTTAGTCCACTAGGAGACTAGGAAAAGAGTAATTAACCATTATTTTCATTCCATAGATGATTACAAACATTCTCGGTGTTGATTTAAGTGTTTTGGCAAAGGTTAATTGGTACGCTTCTCCTCTGGCTTTCCATCCTTCCGGGGTAGGTAAATGATTACCAGCGTCTGCTGGGAGCTAACCTGTGATGGATTAGTGTCCCGTCCAGGGGGAGTCAAAGACTCTCATCCGCTCAACACTACAGAAACCGGAGATAAGCGCCGGCTCGTAAAGGATTTAGGGTAACAGCAGCACCTTCTCCTAAACTATTTTAAGACCTCGAGTGTTGGTCCAGCCAAAAATCGAACCCGAGCCTCTCGCACGGTAGACTGGTACCTAACCAACTAGGCTAACCAGAAGCTGCTAAAAAGCAAAAAATAAAACTAAGAGTTGATAGTTTTCATGAGATTTTTTGTTAGGGCATATTAATTGTTTCCATCACCTGTAAAAGTGCACAAACGACCATTGCAACTATTGAAAACACTTTCTGGACGATTGAGATGATCAACACAATCGTCTGGATTGAACGGCTGAAGCTGTAAAAACGTTGAATCACCCGACTGGTTGCAATCACTTGACCATTTTTGATGCCTCTAAGACGACCCAGACAGTTTTATGGTTACCAAACTAAAACTTTTTCCGTTATATCAAAATTCATAATAAATTTCTACGTGAATAACAGTTTGGCATGCAGTAAGTATATTTCGGTTTTTGAGAAACATTGCCGAGACACTGATACGTCATTCACTTTCAAAATCATATTTGGAGAGTACCTTGCAGTATTTCTTGGTACCTCAAATGTTTATAAACAATGAAAATATTTCGGTCAAAGAACAAAATTTAAACTTCAAAACATTTGAAAATATTTCAACAAAAGGGAGTTGCTAGCCGCACCTCACATGACTCCGCTGTTCGATGTGCTTGTACATTTTTCGACAGTTTAGAAAAAGATGTGAAAATATTCAGATTTAGAACATATTTAAAACATTCTTAGAACATCAGACTTTGAATGTTGTCCTTGAGTAGCATAATTGTTATAAAATCTGACGTTTAAATCAATTGAGGCCAGATTTGCTACGATACAATGACTTAGTTTAGTTTAGTTTTCCAAGCTTTCGCCGATCTACGGCATCATCAGGGAATGAAGATGGATTCATTGAAGTAAAACGTTTATCAAGCAAGGTGTTAGGCTAGATAATAGAGGTTCAGTAAACTATAGGACAATGGGACAATGGTTGGTATGTAAATGCGGTAGAAATAGTTAGAACAAAAGGTCTTTTCCGAAAATTTTTTTTTTTTTTTTAAAAAAAGGGCAAATATAGTCAGAATAGAAGGTCTTTAAGTTCAGCGCACTCCTCTCTAGAGTTGATTTCGGGCTTGAGCTTTCTAATTTTTAGTGATTCAAGAAGGCGGAGGTTGACTGGGTGATTGTGGTTTCCAATAATGTCAAACTTTATTTTCGCGTTTTTGGTGATCCCTTGGCAAGCAAGTAAATGCTTGAACACGGATGATTTGTTGTTGTTAAAATGTTCTCTTACGCGGTCGGGTGTATGTTGGGTTGTACTGCCGACGTAGAACTGCTGGCATTGGTCGCACGTGATTTTGTAGATAGTGTTTCTGCATAAGCAAAACTTTGTGTGTGACAGGGCAGTTGGTGCGTTTACATTCCGGTTCGTCTCTCTTGGTGGATAGCGCGTTTCTTAGAGTGTAAGCTTTATGGGTCAGTCGGACGTCGATGTTTTCTTTTCTGAAGATTTTAATGATCTTTCTGTCTAATCCGTCGAAAATAAACGGGATTTTGAAGTACAGCAAATCTTTATTAGAGTCTTGTTGTTGTTGTGGTAGGTGTCGGCGTTTGCGGGGTCGTTTGGTTTCGAGTATAACGTTTCTGGGATAGCCGTTGGCGCGTAGGGTATTGTCGAAAGCGTGGTCATGTTTCTGCGATGTCTTCTGTGTTGAACACCTCTTTTGTATGTGCTGTCGTTCGTTGCGGATAAAGTTGATTTTTGAGTTCCTGGGTAGTGCTGAGGCATAGTGGGCGAAAAGTGGCTTTTTGGCAGGTTTCTTGTAGAATTCAAATGAGCTCTCCCCATTATCATAAATGGTAACTGTGAAGTCTAAGAGGGACAGTGATAGACCATTTATAGCATATCTGGCCTCAATTGATTTAAACGTCTGATTTTATAACAATTATGCTACTCAAGGACAACATTCAACGCTTGAATTCTTTTAGTATTTTACAAAACTTTTCAAAATGTTTGAAAAGCTATATATTAATTTTTCGTAAATAGTTATGTTTTTAAAATTTAAAATACATCTGTGTGTTGCAGATCTGTTCGTGGAAACACAAATCGGAAACACAACTAACACACTGAAAACTGTGAGCACCCAGAAACTATTCTGGGATGTAAGTATCGTTATGATATTAATGTATTTGCTCTTGGAGACCTTTTTGTTCAAATTTCTAATTTGTTCATATTCTAGTTGTATGAGCATTTTATTAGCCCTATTACTTTTAACACTATAAATACTACTACTACTTCTACTTCTATTACTACTTCTGCTACTACTACTACTACTACTATTAATAACAATAATATCCATACTACCACAAGCAGCAAATGCCATTCTTTGTTATAAAAAGTGAAAAGCCAGAGCTATAGTTATTTATTAATTCAAATTATTCTGATTGTTTATCCTTGTCATTATAGTATGCATTGGATCCTATGGTAGATGGATTATATTGGGAGCAGTACTACAACAAAGAGAACGTTTCGGAGGAAGATCTCGGTTTCATCTATTTCGAGAACAAAATCCTTGGACGTCCGCGCCTAAGACAACTACGAGTAACGAACAACTCTTGCACGTAAGTTTTTCGCCATCGCTGCAGTTTGGTTAACGTTGGGTAAACAGCAGTCATGAGATCCTGAATTCAATACTTTTTTGTCTTCAAATGTAAATCTAAAGAAATCCAGAATATCTTATTAAAATTCATAACCAAGTTTTCAGGGATCAATCGCACTTGGGAAAATACGGAAAGCGTTTAAAGTAATGTGGAGTTCTTTCACAGCTACCCACTCAAATAAATCCGGGATCCAGTCAAGGAAATACAGATTCTGGTCAAAGGAACCATAAGGCCAGTTCAGGAAATCCAGATATTAGTAAATGGAGCCATCAACCAGGAAATCTAGAATCCATATTAATAAAGGGAATCCAAAATCAATTCAAGGGAATCCGGTTCCAGTCAAGAGTCTAGAATCTAGTCCAGGGTATCCAGAATTTAGGCAATGGAACCCAGAATCCAGTCAAGGGAATCTAAAATTCAGTCAAGGGGGTCAAGAATCCAGACAAGGGAATCCAGAATATCCAGTCAGGGGAATCAAGAACCCGGTCCAGAGAATCTAGAATCCGGTCAAGAAAATCCAGAAACTATTCAAGGAGAGCAAGAATCAAAACAAGGATATCCAAATGTCATTTAAGAAAATCCAGAATCCAGTCAAATTAATCCAGAACCCATACAAGGGAATCCAGAATCCATTCAAGTAAATCCAGATTCCAGTCAAGGGGAGCAAGAATCCAGACAAGGAAATCCAGATTCCAGGTAGGGAAGTCAATCAAGTCCAGGGAATCCTGAATCCATTCAAGGAAATTGAGATTCTAGTCATTATAATCCAGAATCCATTCAAGAGAATTCAGAACCTACACAAAGGAATCCAGAAGCTATTTAAAGAAATCCAGGAACTGGTAATAGGAATCTAGAATCCAGTCCAAAAAACCAAAATTCAGTCAAGGAAATCTATAATCCAGTCAATGGATTACCCATCTTCTCTGTTTGAATGAAACATTTTGTTACGTAATCCAGAATCCAGTTAAGAAATTTTGGAAACTGTTGAAAGGAATCCTAAATTAGCTCAAAATTAAGAGTTCAAAATACGGTGAAAATAATCCGTAACCCGGGTCAGTAGAATTAAAAATCTAAGCGAAGAAATAAAACCTAGTCAAATATTCCGGTATCAGTTAAAGATCAGTCTAAATATTGGCCAACCCTGATTAACCTACATTTTTCGAGGAGTTAGGTTTGATTTGTAGTAACAGCCTGTAAGTAGTTTGTCAGTAGTAATTTCTTACTTTTCCCAGAATACACAAGCGCTTTAAAAGTAAAATTAAACAGTGTTACGCAATGTATTCCACAAACATCGAGGAAAAAGTACCATTTGGACTTCAAAATGGAACTGCGTAAGTAAATTGTCTTTGTTCGATTGTATACATCAGTAACATTAGATTTATATATCACGCTTATTGATTATTGGCTATTGTCTTGTTTATAACTCTATGGGATATGTCACGCGTCTTTTTAGTTTTAGTAAAAGTCATGATTTTTCTGAAATGAATGAACTTGTCATACGTGCGCTTGTCCAAGAATCATGTTTAAGACTGAGGTTTATTAGTTTGTTAGTGTATTCTAGGCTCTGTTGGTACTTTAACACAACTAACAAGCAGAAAGCTTTTAGTATCAATTAACTATTCGATTATTACAAATCAGACATCCTGAGCAATTGGCAATGCTGGCTGACTTGTTTTTCACATCACGTTGTGGTTTCTATAGAAAGTTTTAGATCTCAACATAGCGGCCTTAATAGTTTACACCCAACAAAAGAATTTGATTTTTTGTTTCGTTTGGGAGGCCAACATATCGGCTATGTCCTTTTGTCTTTTGTTTCTGCAGGAAGCGCTTTCTGGTTTCTATAAGAACGGGAAAATGAGCGTTTCTCTTTTCTCAGAAATGTCTTTTTAATAAACTTTTATCATACTAGTTTTTTAACAGTACCATCAATGATCTTTACATCATAAGTTGAAGGCGAACTTTGTCGTGAGTCATCAAGCTGTGCATTCGGTGTTTGGTTTCTTGGGCAATTTATTCGTCTTCCTTTCGAGGTCTTAAGTGTTGTATAACCCTATTTGGATGTGCGTGGTGCATGATGCTTAGGTAACATAATCTGTTCATGTATGAAAACTGGAACTTGGTTGCATCTTAATAGTTGGCACTAATGCTTCGTTACGTTTACCAACTACTGTTTGATATGAGCTTGACTAGACTACTTAGATATTGATACTCTGTTATTACCAAGGTGGACGTACCAGTCAGAGGAAACGCTACAAAGTATTCCCTACTGGGGCCAAATCACCACTTACGGGGGCGGTGGATATACCCAGCTGTTGTCCGAAAGAAGGAAGGACACCATTAAGATCCTAGAGAAGCTTAAGGTAACGAGTATATTATACATGTTCGTAGATATTAGCTACTTAAATGAATTCTTCTCTTCACCCTAACCAAGGTTTCTTTATATAACTAACGCCTTCATGTCGGATGAGGTCAAAGAAATCAGTCCAAGACAGCACTGTATACCCCGTTGTACAGTTTAACCGGCGTCTAGGTACAAATTCTCCAGCTAATGTAAGGAGCTGCTGTTTCGAGCGTTTGTCCTTCATCTTGCTCTGACAATGGGCTAACTTTAAAATATCAGTTCATTACACTAATTACTGCGATGATCATAAAATCGATAACTTTGATTGTCAAGTTATTCAGAGCACCATTAAATAGGAACTGTTGTTTTCCGTTGGCTTATATTTCCCAGTTTACCCTGTCGTTTTTGTTGTTTTTATTTTTGTTTTTTGTTTTGCTTTGTTTTGTTTTGTCTTGTTTTCTTTTTTTGGGGGGGAGGGTAGGAAGAAAACAAAAAATCTCTTGGAAGGTTTTCGTAAAAGAAGCCAATGTAATCACTTCTGCTATGTTGCTAGAGTGGAGTGAGTAATACAGATGGCCGCTGGACAGCTGGTGTCGGAATTTGATGTCCCCGAATGAACGGCCTCAAAGGTTCGATAAAATAAGTTTTAAAAGATTGCTAAATGACTTCGTGTTATAAAAAATTATGAAATTACAGGCTATATTTCATACTTATAGCAACGTGTTTTGGTTATAATGTACTTTAAATGTTTTTTTCCAGGCGCACAGATGGCTCGATCGTGGAACTCGGGCCGTGTTTGTCGACTTTACAGTTTACAATGCGAACATCAACTTGTTCTGCATCATCAGGTTAGTCACGTGATGTGAAAACATTTATTAATCATATGAAACAATTACCGCTAGCTGACGTTGGAGGTCGGAAACCTTAATGTTAATGAAGGTGAAAGGTTGATAGTGAAACTGGTGAAGGTTAAAAGTGGTTCATGGTTAAAGTAAATAAAGAAATATATAAATACGTTTTCGAAATTGTGCATTTTATATTTTTTACTTATGATTAAGAAATCATACATTGGATTGGATCTAATGCAATTTTACTAAACTCCAATAAGACGAGATAACACCTTATTAACCTCAAGAAAAAGTGACAAGTATTCCATGGTTTTCTTTAATTTTTTCATTTTTAAATGACTTTATCTATGTTTGTTTCTTAAAGGTTGTTCTTCGAGTTTCCAGCCACTGGAGGATGTATTCCATCATTCAATTTTCGTGTGTTAAAACTAATACGTTACGTCACAACAATGGATTACTTTGTGATGGCATGCGAGAGCATCTTCGTGTTGTTCATCATATATTACACTATTGAGGAGGTCCTGGAAATAAGCAAACACAAAGTGAAGTATTTCTACAGCTTCTGGAATGTGCTGGATGTGATTGTATTGGTGTTGGGTTACATGTGCATCATTTACAACATTTGGCGTACTGTGGAAGTAAGTCTACATCTTCAACTTTTTTAATAATGGTTTCTAGTAGTAATAATAATAATCATTATATAGATAATGGTATCTTACTGGAAACTAAAACACTCGTATTTTCCATATTTTCACTAATTAAGATATGAATAAGTTGTGTACCAAATGTCCCGGATGTAAGAACCCGTCCCAAAAATATCATTATTATCATCATCATTATTATTATTATTATTATTATTATTATTATTATTATCACTTGGTTCTGCAAAAATTCGGCGGCTCCTCGGGTTTTCCTAAAGGTTTCAGACGACTATTTGGTGAATTTTTCAGAAGAAGAAAATAACACTTGTCTGTATTTTATTCAGTTTTAGTGTTGTGTAAACGCTTTATGCACGTTTTTGTAAGTCACTAATTTTGCTATGTTTGCGCTTTCTTGTGAAATATTGTTTTACCACTCGAAAATAAATTTCTTCGCGCCACCTTGTAAAATCCTCTATTTATGATAATAGCTTCATCAAGGAAACTGGGGAAGGTGATGAGCAGTAGCAGAGAGAAAGAAATGCTAGGTTTCTTTTGTTTACACTAGCGACTCAAGAGTAACCTCCGAATACTTCCGGATCATTCAAAATATCTTAAACAGTGTGTTTGAACAGTTGTGCAATCCAGGAGTACTTCCGGGAGTAACCATGTCAGGTCGCTCGTAATATGTTATGTTGGAGTACTCCTGGATCACCGGGGGCTTGAAGACTAACATGGTTGAAACTATGACATAATCTTATTTCCTTTCTGAGTTTTTTATGAGTCCGTTATAACATAACTATGTTATGTTAATCGCAAGAATACTAAACTCAATCATTAAAACAAAGTTGGGTATCCATTTGTTAGGGAAAGGGCTAGTTCCCGGCCAGAGTTTAGCTAATATGAGAGACAGGCATGACATAAAATACAGAAATCACAAGAAAAACTGATATAGATATAATAATTTAATTCCTTCTTACAGTTTTACACCTTATGTTTCTAAGGATCGGAAATGGCAATAACTTGGTTATCACCTTGTTTTTTAAATATCTACATGATTTTAGTTGCTCTGGAGAAGTTTTAACTTAGTTTGTTACACATAGAATTGCACACAATTTATGTATCCTGCTGACGAACAGTAACTGTTTTGCTATTTTTTCAGCAGCATTCTAGTTATATCTGTTCAGATATCTATTTGCTTTACCGTGATGATCATAAATTTTTAAGCTGCTTAAACAAAGATAATTATATTTGTCTTGGTTCAGCTCTTCATTTAATCTTCTCAAAAGAATTAAGTTAGTGATTGATTGGTTGATTTCGATTTCTTCTTCAACAGGTAGACATTCTTCTCGGTAATCTGTTACAGCACCAAGAACAATACGCTAATTTCGACGCTCTTGGTTTCTACCAGACTCAATTTAACAATGTTCTTGCCATCGCTATCTTTTTTGCATGGATTAAGGTTTGTACTTGACAAATTAGTATGACTGCGTTGGGCTTGACTTTATCGGAAACAATCAGAGAGGAGGTAATGCACATTTGCCACATGACTTCCAAGAAACCTGGATCAGTTTTAAAATCTTGAACCTAGATTTAAAGATTAGAATTAAAAGGTTTAAATAACATGGTCCCAATGAAAAATGTGTCTCTAGATGCTGATATTAATAACAGTGAAATTGGATTACCCAATACATACCTGCATGATCACACTTTGCTTTGCTTTTTTGATGAGTGCATGTAATTATACCTAGATTTGTTTGTAGGCCTTAACTAATGTTTATGATGGTGATAGGAGTGATGGTGGTGACAACAATGACGATGATGGTAGTGACAAGGATGACGATGATGGTGGTGACAACAATGACCATGATGGTGGTGACAAGGACGACGATGATGGTGGTGACAACAATGACCATGATGGTGGTTACAAGGATGAAGATGATGGTGGTGACAAGGATGACGATGATGATGGTGACAAGGATGACGATGATGGTGGTTACAAGGATGGCGATGATGGTGGTGACAAGGATGACGATGATGGTGGTGGTGACAAGGATGACGATGATGGTTGTTACAAGGATGACGATGATGGTGGTGACAACAATGACGATGATGGTAGTGACAAGGACGACGATGATGGTGGTGACAAGGATGGCGATGATGGTGGTGACAAGGATGGCGATGATGGTGGTGACAAGGATGACGATGATGGTGGTGACAAGGACGACGATGATGGTGGTGACAAGGATGGCGATGATGGTGGTGACAAGGATGACAATGATGGTGGTGACAAGGATGACGATGATGGTGGTTACAAGAATGACGATGATGGTGGTGACAAGGACGACGATGATGGTGGTGACAAGGATGGCGATGATGGTGGTGACAAGGATAGCGATGATGGTGGTTACAAGGATGACGATGATGGTGGTGACAAGGATGACGATGATGGTGGTGACAAGGATGACGATGATGGTGGTTACAAGGATGACGATGATAATGGTTACAAGGATGACCATTATGGTGATTGCAAGGATGACGATGATAGTGTGGTGACAACGATGACGATGATACAAGGATAACCATGATGGTGGTTACAAGGTTGTCGTTGATGGTGGTGACAAAAAAGTCCATTATGGTGATAATGGAATCTACTGATCGCTACAGTTTCCCTATTCTACAAGTTTAGGACATAAGCCATTTCCTTTTAACACAAATAGATGGAAAACTGCGCCACCTGTAAAGAATGCTCTTAAGTTGAGACAAACAAATGTTTCTGTCGATGTTTTAAACTCTATATTGTAACATGTTATTATGTACTGAAACTACATCACTTTGGTTTGTCTCAGGTCTTCAAATACATTAGTTTTAACAAGACAATGACTCAACTCTCGTCTACTTTGTCTAAGGTAACGTCACATTTCCTTTTTTATTTCGTTGATCGTACGCACTTAGTCCACAATTCCTAATAATAATAGCAAGGGGTCAATCTATCATATTTATCATGAATTAGAAAGCTGGTAAAATATGTAACTTGGCCTAAATGAGCCCACGATCTTAACAAGTGATTGTGTTCTCAATCCAATTAGGAAAAGTTTTAAGAGGGGTTTGAAACACATTGATCAACATTTCTTTAAATTAATGTAATCATTTGTTTCGTTTATGTTCTATAATATCTTTATTCATCTAAAAAATATAATTTTCCTCTGATTTGATGTTGCTTTTTTGTTTATATGTTACATAAATTAAAATATTGTTTCTCGTTTGTTTGTTCTGGCATGAAATTATTTCTCTAGATTACTTTTATACTTTTAAATTCCATTTCTCTATAGAATTTTTGCATGCTCACGTGACTTATGAACATGCCTTAAAATATTTGACATTTTGACACTGTTAAATTATTGCTTTGAAATCCCAGCAAAAATTATTTTTAGACACCAAGTTTTGATAGAAGTTTCAAAGAAATATTGAAACAGTGTCAAAATGTCAAATATTTTAAAGAATGTTCCTGGAATCAGGTTAGCGCAGTGGTCATCATTCGCGCCTCTCATCTCTACGACCCGGGATCAACTCCCGGGCTTCGCAAGTGGACTAAGTTTTGTCAATCTCTATCTGACCCGAGGGTTTTTCTCCTGGTACTCCGGTTTTCCTCCTTCCTTAACGCTGTGCTCCGAGGTCATGCATGGTCCGTATAGCGGCAGCCAGAGGCGCCTATAAATACTTTCGTTCCGACCTCGTTGAGCTGCGCTGCCTCTGTAGTTTGAGGCGGTGATGGACGCGACTCTTTCTTCTTTTTTTTTTTTGCCTTGAACATGTTTTATTAAGCTCTGCAAACTCACAGAGATAGTCCTAGCATCCTACATTTTACATACGTACGTGCTAATGGCACTATAAAAGATAATATCTAAAATAGCCAACATAGTCAAAGAGATGCGCTATGAGAGTAACAGGGAAAAAGGCCTCCACTTTTTAACAATTCTCGTCGTTTTCCTTGCTGACTCTTTTCCTAGTAAATTGCAAGAATTAGTTGTTCTTCACGAAACTTAAACAAGAAAATGCAATATCTAGCAATTAGTATCATTAGGTTTAAAATATTTTTTTCGCAATTTGCTAAGCCTAAAAGCATAATCTCACATTTATCTTTACATTTTTTTATGTCAGTGTATGTTTTTATTCAGTTTAATATATTTTGCTAAAATTTGTTTGTAAATGGACACTGTAAAAAAAGATGGATCAAATTGTCCCTTTCATATATACAGAAAGTGCATTTTTCATGCAGTCAGTGAAATTTTGCATTTTGCAAGAAAAACATTTGTTGAAATTCGCCTTCAAAATATTTGATATGGAAAGATCTTAAACATGTTGAGACGGTACACGGGAAAGATAAAGAGTTCGCTATTTGTCAATCTATGTTTGAAACGCTCTGCTGACATGCTCCTTAGTCCCTAGCCCACTGCAGTTGACTATTGTTAGCTAAGATGAAAGTATATTAAATGTCGTGATTTCTTTTAGAAGTGTGTTATAAACGAGTCTGTTAAGCTTGGATTCAGAAACCATCTGTTGAATTGTAATTGTTCTAGTTTCCCTGTTCTTCTCATTTAATTAAATATCAGATTTTTAAAAGTTCTTCATTACTGATATAATAGCCATATATTCAAGGAACTATGTCTTTAGATTTTTGAATTTTTATTGAAATCTTTCATACTTTACTAAATTACCTTGAATATTGTCCTCAAGAGTAGGGCTGGGAACGAGAATGGGTCCGTCTGTGAGGTCTGGGTCGATTATAACAACTCGCTTGCAAGAACTGCAAAACTCGCTAGCAAGAAACCCGAGAAACGACAAAACTCGCTAGCAAAAAATTTTGAACACGTTTATTGCATAACTGGAGTATCATCAGTACAACTCAAACAGGGTAATAGACATTTGGGTTGTACATTTCAATTTCAGTTACTTTTGGCAGCAACGGCTTTCCATACAATATTTCTTGTTTGAGACTGTCGAATTCATTCACGCCTTCTTCAAAATCCTCAATTCTCCCCCATGCTGCGTTTAAATTTTTCTCTAAATCTTCAGCTCAGCTCACTTCAGCTCCTCCATTTTCATTTTAATTTCATGTCTAAATGTGTTCACTTCCTCATATAGTTTGTCAAATCTCTCGTGCATCTCTGTACTCAAGGTTTAATTCTATGGAAGTTAAAATCATGCTGAGGAAAGAACAGTCGCTGGCCGATCGGCCCTCCGTAATTTTGGGCTTCTTTTGATCCACTGAACCAGGGTCTGTTGAGATTGAGCTCCTCCTTTGTCCTGTTTTTGTTTTCCTGGCATCTTTCTGAGTCATATAGTTACTTTAGGGGCTTTAGATTTTTGCCACAACGGTCATTGCAAAAACGTTTAACTGACTGTTGGGGAATGTACGCTTACTCGCTATGACAGTCAGGCCCAGTCACTCTCCTTTCTTTCTTGAATCACGTGAGCATGCAAAACTTCTAAGTTATCAAACAACTAACTTTATTCCTTAGTTCCGACCAGTTACCTTTTTCAAAAAATCTTTAAAATTTATTAAGTTTTTGCCTTGCTCCAGTATTTCCAATATTTCTATATTTTATGAACAATCCAAAACATCGAATTCAAAGTATAAACCTTGATTTACGAGCAACCAAAAAATCTCAAAATCACTGTTAGGGTTAGAAGTAATGGTTAGGGTTGGGGTAAGGATTATATCTTGGTATATTTGGTGAAATTTTGAGAATTTTATCAACTGTCAGACACTGAGGTTTATTAAGTCCCTATATGACTGTGGGACACCCAGACACAGGGTAAAAAAAATGACCATTTAAGCTAAATAAAAAATGTTTGTGTTTTCTGTAATCTCCTACTTAAGTAAACCAAAACAACAATTTTCTGCATTTTTAAAGCTTTATGAAACATAATCTTCATTGTTGAATGAAACAAGTTTTATTAATAGTACAGTACTTACATTTGATATTCTTTGTTTCAACAAAAACAGTTTCTGTTACAATATCCCAAAGTAAGTGTTGAAACAGTTATTCCTGCTTTAAAAGTTTTTAAGTCATGTATCACACACAAGAATTGCAGTGAGCTCAGATTGCATATAAATAAGTTAATCTAGAGACCATTTCAGTTTGTGTTTTGTTTATACTAGCTTGCCACACAGTGAACCTGGACACTAAATTTTTTGACGTTAGCAACATTTCAGTGACAATGTCAGTGGTTTATTCATGTATATATTTACAAGAATATTACATTATTTCGATAAAAGATAAATATAAATGATCAATTCAATCTAAATTAGTACATTAATATAGAGACAATTGACCATAATTTAATGCATTGCTAGCTGTAATAACTGAGAGTTAAACTACATTGCTGCAGGCTAGAGGAATTTGCAAAGATAAATAATTGTTCAACTAAGAAATAATAAATTTAGATCAATACAAATAGTGAAAAAACAAAGAAAAATATAAGAAAAATAGTAAATGTATATTAAAATAAATTTTAAAATAAAAAACAAATAAATAAGTGAATAAACTAGTATATAGAATAGTGTTCGATAAATATAGAAATTACTTAAAAGTGAAATAAGACTGTTAATAATGGATTTAAATAGTTGCTTTTTAAATGGAGTTTTGTTGAGATTTTTTAGATTTTCATCAACACTATTCCAAACGTTTGCACCAACAAACTTAATACTAAATTTTCTATAATTAGTTCTTACATAAGGTAAAGAATAATTAAGCGTAGAAGCTGATCTTGTGTTATAATTATGACGCTTGTTGACAAGTAGAAAGAACTGATTGAAAACAACAGGGAGATTACCATGATAAAATTACCTTTTTTCCTTATCAGGCATTTTTGGAGCTGGATTGGTGCATCTCTTGCCATTTGATTTTGCTATAAAGCTACATGGCTTAAAAGGGCTGGCCTTGTCCTCAAGGATATGCTTGTGGCAGAAATGGAACCCCTTCAACTTTTCAAGGTTACAAATTCGTTGTGAATAACAACACAAATTATTTTCTCTGTCAACTTTTTTGTCTAGTTTATCTGTCATGGCTGGTAGTTACTTGCTTGATAGAGTAAAACCTTAAGCGGTGTAAACAGAACAAAATAAATGTTGAAAAAGATTTAAACAACTGCTAATAATTTAAAAACTAAAAAAGATAAAAGTTAAAAAATGTTTGTATACACTGGAATATGCAGAATTATAAAACAATACACATAGAAAAACAACTTAAACTAAAATTGATGGAAAAAGATCTTGCATGAAAATGATGGGCACTAACATAAAATATCGAGTTAATCATATTTCAGTTCAGTCAAGCTTGGAGGATGGCTGGGATAATTTCCGTACTGGGGCATACTTATCTATCCATGCAGTTTCAATGCGTATTTAACAATTACACCTCAAGGACGAATGGACTATGAGTCAATAGGGTAATAAAAATGTAAATTCTACACTGTAAAAAATGGAGAATACTTACTGACATTTCGGACGTTAGTCCTTCGTCGGAGTAAAGGCTATGAGTCATGGGCTATTCAAACTCGTAGTCTATAGGGCCAAGAGGTCTAATTGTTCTAGTATAAGCCTACTAATCGGTCAAAACGGATGTACAAATTAAAATATCGATGAAATCCTCTGATATTATAGCAAAACGGGGATCATTATTATTTTGATCCGCCATCTTTTCTTTACTAGTATAGGCTATCACAAATAGACCTCTAGTAGAGTAGCCAATCAGAATGCTGGATGCATGTTAGACAGTTAGTAGGTTTATACTAAAGTACTATAGAAGTTAGGTTCTGGTGAGGGTTTGCACGATTCAACAAATTTGCTCCAATACGGGAATTATGCCTAACTACAGAATACCCCGCCACTGTCGGTAATTTATTCCTGCGCATTTGTCGTTCTTTAAAAATAAATGCACCGTTAAATCAAGAATAGTTGCGGTGTATTCTGTAGTTACTCCGAATACTTTACCGTTTACAGTATTCGACAAGGAATGTTTAACAAGTTTTGCTAGATTTATCGTGATTTTGGACTACGTTTTATTTTCGGAAGCATTAAGATACATTCCCGCCCAAATATAGATAGTTCTTGTACTTCTTTCCCGTTTCGACATTCCATAAACTTCAATTTGCATTACAGATTTCTTTACCTGCAGATCAAGGATAAATACAAATTTAGCGACATCGCTTCGATGTGCTTCAGATCTTGAAATATTCGTTGAAATATTATTCAGTAGTTCTAAAAACATTCCCCCTCCCTCACAGAGCAATATATATCACAAGAAGATAAGATTTCCGCCGCAGAATACAAATTATACGGCTATTTTCTACCCACCCATGTGCACTTTCTCACTTACCTTCCGCCGCCATCTTTTAATTGTGGCTTTACTGCTCGCAGTGTATTGTGGGAGAAATTGCGCAAGGCGCACAATTTAGGTACTGACTGCTGTTTTGCTATTTTTTCAGCAACATTCTAGTTTTAAAATGTCTGTTCAGATATCTATTTACTGTTAGGTGCCAAATAAACGGGGCGTCAGATATTTTAGAAAAATTAAATAAACGGGGGGAAAAGTTAAAATAAACGGGGAATTGGAATTCTTTGGAAGAGAAAGGGCAAACGTTTCAAAGTTGAGCACAAAGGGGGGAAATTGTAAAAAGTATAAACGTCTTCGCAATGCGATCGTCAAACGTGTGCGTGAAACCCATGATAGGTATTTGGCTGAGGTCATGGGGGTAAGGTTTCACTTTCAACTCCACTCCAACTCTTCTACTGTTACCGGCGTCAAGCGGGCGTGGGCGTGGTCATATCTCAAACTTCTACGCATCGAATACACTGGGACGCCCACCTTGTTCTGGAAAACTTGTGTTCGCCCTACTGATCACGCAAAAGACGAGGCTCTTCGCGAACAATACAAAAGTCAAAGTGTATTTACAAATGAAGACCTAGAAAATATGCCAGCCAGAGTATTCAAATAAACGGCTTTCGAATTGGTCCCCGTTTTCGCCTCGATTTTCCAACAATCATACGATACGGCACATTGCTCAAAACCTAAATTTTGCTTGCAATTTAAGTTTGTGCAGAAAAATCAACAATTTTGTCTAACAAGCCATAGCCCAATTGTTGTGAAAACTTTGCCTTTTTGCTTTTTGAAATTACCTTTTTCGAGCTTTCGACTCTTAAATCAAATTAAAAGCTGGCAAAATATCTTCCAGCTTCTAAATCACTAAATCCATTGCTAACTTTCCCAAACCAAAAAAAAAAAAATCGAAACTGGATTGGTCTACAAGTGTGTTTTTATAGCGCTGTGAAGCACGAAAATGACGTGAGCAATAAGGTTGGTTGTCTCCAAGCTATGAAAATTTACAGTTTCATGAAAGAAATCAAAGTATACGTAAACGCTTTGTATATGATCTTTCTCTTTGTTATGGACGGCAAATAATAATTTTATAAAATAAATAAAACATGTTTTCTGTTAATAGCTTTTATTTGTAAGTTTTCATTTATGTTAAGTACAATTTCCGAAAAAATAAATATGGCAAAAAGCTTTAAAAATGGCTTTAAATAGCCTTTGGAAAAGGCTTTAATTTGAAGGATAAGTTGTTAAGTTGCTATTATAGTGATTGTAATCTATGTTGACTAGTTATGATTTAGATGGAAGAACTTAAAATGATTGGCTCAAGAAACTGTCCAATTACAGGTGTCTGATTACAGCCAACTGTACTATCATTACAATTTTACAAATTAATTAGACAATTGATCTTTTTATTGGTAGCAAAAGTCATTACTTCCAAAGCACTTACAAATTTCTATGCATTTTTGTGGTTTGTGGTCTTGTGACATGTTCATGTAAATTTAATCTTGAACTTGCAAGTAGTTAGGATCTCACTTTGGTATCCAAAATTAGGTCATCATGTGACAGAAATAATTCATGTCAACAAGCCAAGAGGTGAGGCCGGTCATGTTGAAATGCAGACCATGCAGACTGTTTAGTGATTGAGGATTTTTAAAAATATTTAACATCATATTAATTAACTTTTCTCGCTTGTGATATATTCTGAAAAAAGAAAAGTTAGAATAAACCATTTTGCATTTGCAAAACCTGCTTTCTGCAATGATAGTGGACTCAATTTGTACAGTGTTAGCCTCAGTATGAAGTTAAATATTCCTAAATTCCAATGTAGTTTTACACTTTTTACTACTGCATGTATTGTTGGAGGTGTGACTTCTTGCTCTCTCTCACAAGTATTTTAGAATATTTAACAACACAACGAGGCTAACACTGTACAAATTGAGTCTGCTATCATTATAGAAAGCAGCTACTACAAATGCAAAAATGGTCTATTAGTATAATAGTTATATCAATAATAATAATATAATTGGTATAATTAATAATTTATCAATATAGCACTTTTTCATGACAAAATAATCTTATGCACTTTTAACTATATACATTTATAATGATATCTATAGTGATATTTAAAATAGTAATTATTTACAAATTATATCAAATGATAAAAAAAATAGAAAGAAATTATTATAAAAATGTGTGTTTAAAAAGATGAGTCTTAAAAGAGCTGATGTAAGAGTTGAGATACTAGAGCTGTTCCTCAGGGTGACCAGATAACAGCTACAGTAATACAAAAAAGGGGACTAAAATAAATAAACATTCTGCAATCCCTGACTTCTTAAGTTTTACGTTTACCTTTCAACTACATTTAGTAACTTGCAAATTATTTGTAATCTTTGTAGAAGGTGCAGTCCAGTTTTTAAGCAGAATTGCAAGTGAACTGGGACTTACTTTTAAATGTATTGAGGTAAGTTCTATTTCTCATTAAAGTATTTAGTTTATTGAGATTTTTTTAAAAAAATGGACACTGCATGTTAGCTCTATATAATTATTGTGGTTGCTAATATAACTTTTATACATATAGCACATGTGCCATGTACACATACTATTACTAAATATTAAGAATATTTAAATTTTAGAAACAATTTTATTAGTCTAATAAAGTTATTTCTAAAAATTAAATCACATTGAGCTCATGATCAACAATGATATTGTCATTTGAATAAAATGTACCTTCAAATATTAGAGCTCAAGATTGTTTGAAGATCAATACACACTGTATAAAGATGTCATTTACATTACGGTTGATTTCAGGTGTTTAATTGTCTTTTTCTCACCTGCGTAACCATAAATGTTTTAAAAGTTCATTAAAACTGACAATTCCTGCAGTACAGTTAAACATTAATTCCATTTACTGTCAGTAATGTATCCTTTACAGTCCAGTCCTGGAAAGCTTATGGGTGTGATTATGACATGGAAAGGATTGGATGAATCACTACCATCAATTTTGCTTAACAGCCATATTGATGTGGTACCAGTATTTGAAGTGAGTTATGTTGTCAGTTTTATATTAAATATTAAGAAATTCATCTTAGTTCTTGCTTATTGTAGCTCTCAGTTCTCCCACATTGAATGTGACTGTCCCAAACTTTCAATTGAATCTTTTCAGCGCTTTCATGGCCAGGCAAAGAAAACTGTATAGTAACAGTTTATTAATTAGCTTTCTGACTTGCTCGTGTCTGATATTGAAAAAAAAAAAGTTGTCCTTGATCGATTTTAATTTGTATATTTTGACTGAGTTTCAACTTTGAAAACTTAAGCTGGTTATCTCGGTGCTTGCTTGGAAGACCTAAATTTGTGTGCATGGTTTTAGGAATTTAGTGCATTATTATTAAATTATTTAAGGTAATGGTGAGAGTAATGATGAGTCTGTATGAAGGCACAAAAAAAAGAGTTAGAGTTGGGCAAGAGTTGTCTGAGGAGTTTGAGGTGAAAGTTGGTGTGCACCAGGGATCAGTGTTGTCGCCTTTGGTTTTTGCGATTGTTGTTGATGTGGTTATGGAGAGTGTGAGAAGTGGTTCAATGAGTGAGATGTTGTTTGCGAATGACTTACAGTTCTGATGAGCGAAATGATGGAGGGACTGAATGAGAAGTTATGGAAATGGAAGGAGGCATTCGAGAGCAAGGGGCTGAAGGTGAACCTTGGGAAGACAAAAGTGTTAGTGAGTGGTGCAGAAGGTGAAGTAACTGTAAGTAAGAGAGATCCATGTGGCATTTGTGGGAAGCGAGTAATGGAAAATTCAGAGTTGTTTGTGAAATGTGGTAAATGGATACATGGTAGATGTGCTAAAGTAAAGAGGGTCACCCCGAGGTTGGGGAGAGATATTGTGTGTGGAAGATGCAAGAAACAAGCTAATGGATTAGTGGGACCAGTGGAGGAATTGGGTGAAGAGGTGGAAACAGTGAAAGGTTTCTGTTATTTAGGGGATAGAGTGAATGCAAGTGGTGGTTGTGAGGCTGCTGTGACAGCAAGAGTGAGAATTGAGTGGGTGAAGTTCAAGGTTCTTGCTTAAGATGAAAGGACTGATTTATCAGAGTTGTGTGAGATCGGCAATGTTATATAGGAGTGAGACATGGTGTTTGAGGGAAAATGAGATGGAAATTTTGAGAAGGACTGAGAGAGCCATGGTGAAAGCAATATGTGGTGCAAAACTGATGGAGAAAAAGAGGACAGGGGACCTAATGGAGATGTTGGGATTGAAGGAAACAGTGCATGGTTCAGATGGTCAAAGCGAGTGGAGTGAGATGGTTTGGGCACGTGTTAAGGAGGGATAATGTGCATGTTTTGAGAAAAGCATTGGAAGACATGGAAAATACAATTGGAGAAGGAGAGCAGGAGTGTTGGTTTGAAGAAGGAGGATGCATTGAATCGAGCAAGATGAAGAGAGGGAGTTGGAGAGATTGCTGCCAGAGTGGGGTAAATCCGGCCACCCCCATTTACGGGGGATAAGATCTCTGCCTTCTGACCACAAGTTCCCCTGTTCAATACCAACTCTGCTGAGATTTGAACATTTGTGCAACCTTCTTTCCTACTTAAGCTAACTCTGTCAGCTTTCCATCCTTTTGGGGAAGGTAAATGAGTACCAGCATCTGCTGGGAGCTAAGGTGCATTGGATTCCTGGCCTGTCCAGGGGGAGTCAAGGACTCTCATCAACTTAACACTACAGATAAGCACTGGCTTCATGGGCCACTTACTTCATAAAGGATTTAGCTTTTTTAATTTGCTTTCTTTTGAACTACTAAACAAACTCCTGAAGAACAGGTACAGATCAAGTTATTCATTTTAAAAAAATTATTATAATTACAGTGATTAAGATAGAAAATATCTAAACTTTTGGAGCAAGATGACTTAGGATAAAACGACTATAGGGTGAAATGATTTTTGTTTCCTTAGTATCAAAAGGGATTTCAGATTTGTGCTGAATACACTGTACATACTGTAGATACTGTAAATTTTACCAAATTTTTTTTTGTAAACTACCTCTACTATTAGAGCAAAGTAGAGCTTTTTCAATGCCCCTGAGAACTTTTAACTTTCAAATAATTATACTGCAAATTAAACTAAATGTTTGTCCCTTACTAAGTGCATAATTGTTGTATCTCATTTACTTTACTTTTCAGGAACATTGGAAATATGATCCGTTTTCAGCCCATAAAACAGAGAATGGTGATATATATGCTCGTGGCTCTCAGGTTAGTTTAAATGTAGGCGTGTGACAACAAAATTTTTTTAATCCAGTTGAAGCATATTATAAAAGTTCTGTTTTTTGTTTAATGCAACAGTACTTTTTTGATAAAAGATATTGTAAAACTTCTTTTCAAACCAATATGATATATATGTATGAGTAGTGCAGCAGAAAAAGAAATGCTTTCCATAATAATTCTCGCCCTGTTACGAGTTGAATATTTATGTGGCTTTAATTCTTTTCAGGCAAAATTAAGCTTACACAGATTTCCATTCTTGCAATGTTGATAGATACAGTAATTTTCTGGGAACCTGAGCCTGTTTGTAAGCTATGCCAATTGCTGATTAGGCCCAAAAAGGTTGAAACAGGTGTCCATTTTTAATTGTAATTTTAAGGGGTAATGCTTGCTATCAATGTGGCCATAGTTTCCATTCTAGTGGCTTCAAGTTTCTTACTAGTAAGCATGCATATGTGCTACCTTCCTTTTTTTATTCAGACAATTATTTCAATCTATTCTTTCAGGACATGAAATGTGTTGGTATACAGTAAGTACAATTTATAACTTTATAGTACTCTAATCTTTATTATGACTACATACAATATATATGGTATATACCTATAGCTATCAACTGTCATGCATTTTGCATGAGTCTCATACCTCAGCATCTTTTCTCACGCTCTCATGCATTACACCGATAATCTCACACATTTCACTTGCACAAGCTCTTTGCTGCTAAATTTTGATGTTTAAAAAGAATGTTATGAAGGACAAAAGAATAGATATTATCAACAGGCATTATATACATGTATCAACTATGACAGCTCCAGAATCAAAAACAAAGCTCAATTCTGTCACCTCACAAAGATTGCTGCATTCATCTCCTGATCCTGCACTCTAATGCTGGGAAGGAATGTGGTCTTTTCATTGTTCGAAAGAATAAAACTGCTTTAGACCCAATCTAGATCCAAAATATAAAGCCAAAGGAAACTTTGGCCATTATCCTCACCATTATATTGGCTTGCAATGCACAAATTTAGCCTAACAAAGCTAGAGTTCCTTAAAACAGCTAAATGGGCAACAAGAGAGTACAATTTACATAGCACATTCATCTGAGAATTAATTCAAAGCCAGCTTCATGCAATGCACCATTGGCTCTAGTTGAATAAAAAGTTACAGCTTTCCATCAAAGTTTATTATTCGTCAATTAATGTTTATCTTATTATTACTTATTTTAATCAACTGTATAGAAGTGCCTCCTCAAAGAAGGATCTCATTTGTAAACCCTCCTCTCTGCCTCTCTTTGACTTAAATTTAAATCATTATTATAATTAAGGCAAACTAAGTTACATATAACAAATCCCAAAGGAAATTAGGATATAATATATGAAATTCTCTCTCTATATATATATCGTGCCATGATCCAAGATTTTACCATTATATTAAAATGCCACACTCATTAGTTGGTCAGATATATTTTTTGTTGATCTGTAATTGAACTCCACCATCAGGGTTCAAGTCCTTCTCTTACCACTGGTTGGATTTGTCGCAATATTGTGATCCAAGATTTTACCATCATGTTAAAATGCCACCCTCATTAGTTGGTTAGATACAGTATATTTTTTGTTGATCTGTAATTAAACCCCACCCGTTTCAAGTCCTTCTCTTACCACTGGTTGGATTCGCGTGTCGTAATCCAAGATTTTCACCATCATTTTAAAATAACACCCTGATTTATTGGTTAATTAATATTTTTTTGCTGATCTCAGCAGTTTGAACTCCATCATCAAAGTTCATACCTTGCTTTTATACTATACATTGGATTTGTCTTTAATTCCATCCATTACCTTAAAAATAATCTCCTTGTTTTGTTCATCGGATATATTTTTGTTGATCTCAGATTGAACTCCATCATCAAAGTTTAAACACTGCTTTTATACCATACATTATATTTGCCTTTCGTGATCCTAGAAGTCTACCATCAATCTAAAATCTTAGTCTGATTATGTCGGATTTCGTTTTTGGTGATCTCAGATTAAACTCGACCATCTGGGTTCAAATTTGAACTTGACCCCTGGCACTGAGTGTATTTGGCCAAGAATTCTACCATCAAGTTAAATTTCAACTCTATTTAATAAACTCTGTTTAATAATACGATTTATTTTTGGCTAACAAAGTTTAGTTTACCTGCTTAATGTATATGAACTATCTTTGCAATTTAAGCAATTGTAAATGAAATGCCTAGAAACAATTCTCAGTTTTTGATGGGTCCCAAACCCTTGACTTATGTGATTCGGACACAGTACTCTTATCAACTGAACTTAAATTTGAAACTGTAATTTAAACACTAGGAATAGCAGGTCGTTTTAAGTGGGTCCATCAATGCCACTCTGAGGTGTACAACGATTACGGAGACTGACTTTGTACCGCGGAGTAACCAATGACTTTATGAAAGTTCGTTGTTGTTATGTAAGCATTTTAAACAATTATAAAAGAGAGATTTGAACCAGCGACCTCTGTAATTTCAGTGAAGCGCTCTTATTAGGGACCTTTAGCAATGAGAACGGCAACGCGAAGGGCAACGGTTCAGAAAAATCTTACTTTTTAATACTTCTTTGTGCGTTTCATAGGGGTTTTGTTTTCTCTGCCTTAAACTTGTGAGCAGAAAGCGATTTTAAAAATGTTTCTCCATGAAGCCAAACAAATACCAAGAACTTATCTGTTGTTACGTCCTTGCAGTCCTGAGAACTCCAAAAAAGGTCTTTTCACGTTCTAATTTTAGTAACAACTCCGTGCAGATGCCGAGCTCGATGCCTTTCAAAGTGCAGCTATTGTATTTACTATTGTTCTTTGCCGTTGTCGTCGGCGTCGCCGTCCTTCTTGCTAAAGGTCCCTATTAATTACACCAAACAATGAAGCCGAATTAAAAACACCATTGTACTACTGTCAAACGAAAATCAAAGGTCGACTGCTGATAACAGCGACCTTCTGTATCCACTTTGTATAACTTTAAGGAAAGAGGTGGCAATGGCAAACATAGGTTAAAGTTTAACCATGATCAAGGTTCGGACCGGTTTATGATCAAGCAGTTTGCTCAAAAAAGGGTAAAATACGAATGCAACTTAACTGTGCTGTAATTTTAATTGTTAAAATTCTTTTCATACATGACTTTTTACAATCAATAGTTGTTCTCCCTGTTTGCTTCTGTCACTGACAATGCACGCCATATTTCGTCTTCTACTGTGTATTTACAGTATATCTTACTCACAATACACATTCTACAAAGGTTCTCACCTTTTCTCTGTTGCTTTCGTTCGACTGTAAGCAGCTTAATATTTGCTGTTCAATGGCGTGAACCCAAGTGTCTCGTTCCTTCAAAATACAAAATAACTGATATTTCTAAATCGTCTTTCAAAAACCTAGTCTCACTTTACTTAACAGTATGGAATGATTAACAAAACGTAGTCGAGGACTGCATGGACTTCTGCCATTATTTAAAAAAAGAATGAAATAGAATTAAAACATAATATTGTAGTTTAGTAATGGCTACGGGGCACATGAAACCATCCTCGACAAGTCAATGTAATCACGAACTGACCCCAATTCGAATCGATTCAGACTTCTGAAAATCCGCCATGTTTATAATTGCCAAAGAATGGTCCTCGAAACGCTATGTTTTACATTACATTCACATTACAAGACGATGACAAAGAGCTTCGCTTCCTTCACAGAAGAAAGACGGAAGCCCAAAAATGCTTGAACTACAACCAGGACTTGGAATATCAGTTAAAATTGGAACGTTCTCTGGTGGGTAAAGATTTATTAAAGCATTGTTCATGGAATTATATTGGGAAAACAAGCTTTAATGACAAAAAAACAGAACTGCATACAGTATAAGACTTCAAACCTGGGTCTTATACAGCAAAATATGCCTGGAACAATGACCACGCAATCGATTTTAACAGCAGCAAAGTCATTAACAGAGTAAATGTTTGTCATAGGAGGACACTGGTAACATGGTACATTGTGGATATAACGAATGCAATACAAAACAATGGCCGGAACAACTATAGAGATTCCTTCTCCCAAGAAATAAAGAATATAGTCTCAGTAACATGTAGGTACTGTTGAACTGTTTTACCTTTAGTATCATATGCATGTAATTCTGGTTAAACCATATTCATAAACGTAGTGTGTCATTGTAAACCTTAAGTTTTATTTATTATTATTTCAACCCACTGAAGGCTGTAGACTTGAAGCTGAAAGCTTGTTATAATTAATTCAAATCCACCAGGAAACGTTTCAGCTTTAGTTTAGAATATTTTCACGTGCGCTATTAGTTTTGGCCTGAAAAAAAAGCAAAATACAAATTATATTAAATTCAATAAAACGCTGACCTGTGCAGCTGCAGCTTCAAATTGCCAAATTTTTCCTTCCAGTGAGACAATTGTAAATTCCCATCCTGATGATTCTACGCAAAAAACAATTATTAAAATTACAATGAATAAATATAAATACAACGAATGCAGAAAATTGAAAGAAAGACACAGTTTATATTACTTTCATATTGCTGGTTTTCACCTGACGTCATGGCGGCCATGTTGGAGTACTCTTAACAAAAGAATTTTGATTATTTTTTTTGTTTGGGACTCCAGCATGGCCGCTATGACTATTGTCTTTTGTGTCTCTTGGGATTGTGTGAAACCCAACAATACTGATTTCCTTTCAGTCAAACTCAATTTTTTTCCCACGTTAGTTTTCCATACAGAACAAATACCAACGGGGAAATATTAGAGTTCACTGAATTAAGGGTAAAAATAATTTCCAGAAGGGTAGACTTCTTCTGACTCTAACAATTAATTCAGGCTATTGTATTTTTTACAATTATTTACAATCAATTCTCATAGAAACCTGATGAACGTTTCCGATCATCATTTCTAATATCGCATTTGACCGAGTAAGCACCCACCCCCGTTCCCTTTTCAGAGGAAAGTTTTTGTACAGGTAGTCTTCATGATCAGTATGTTTATTTGTGACTGCTATGAGATTAACTTTGATGAGACTTCTTTGTTGTAAAACCGTAGCTTTGAGTTTTGGTACTGAAAAATTATATAGCAATTGTTCATTAATGTTTTAAAAACTGTAGCATTTATTCAATTGTGCAAAATGCAAATTACCTTTGAAAACTTACAGAGCAAGCACCCATGCTCCAGCAAGCGCCCAGCCCAAAACTTGGACCAGATTTATTACTGTGGGGGCTGGTGGGCATTTACTGGGTCTCAAATACGGAAATTGCATTGGAAATTGAATCAACACAACAAATGTCAAATATTCAGCATATTACCTGCATCGTTGTCTAATTTTCCACTTCCACTTTTTACTCGCCTGTGTCCAGCTTTCTTTTTTAAACTCGAAGGCTGAACTTCTAAAGTTGGTGCAGTGGCATTATTTGCTGCTGCAGCAAATGCTTTTTCAAGTTCTTCATAATCAATTTCACAAGATTTTGTATGTTTACTCCGTTTGTTTTTTCTTTTGATACTATTGGAGTCCGTTTTTGATGGGGTGGTCGGGTAGACTGGTGAAGAAGACGAAGAAGAAATAATGCTAGAGTTTGGTATTATCATAGATGTTCCTATGTTGGTGAGAATGCTCTCCATGTCATTGGCCGATGTTCGTGGTAAGCTTGAATTAAATCCATTAGGAATTGATCCTGATCGTTCATGTGATTCAGGGTTCGAATCACAGTTGGTGCAATCCGATACTAGGCTTGGATCAACAGGAGTTGTTGGTCTTGATCCTGAACCACCTAAGAAGAGTGACATCGGAAATAAAAGGTCAACATTTTTTGTGGAGAAATGACATTCCTTGTTCATACTCAAGTTCAAACTGACTATATGTGTCTTTAATGGCTCAAAAGACACCTGGTACAAGCCCAATTATCCCTCTTCCACCAATGTCCTGGATTTTAAAGACTCCAATATGAATATCTAAAAATATATACTCTAATAAACACTGAGAACTGAATGGTGCAAATTCACAAATC
>JAOBBB020382139.1:0-18179 GCA_025331005.2 Zoanthus gigantus
ATACATTTCCAATATAATACATTCCTAGCTCAATAGGCATTTTAGAATTGTAGAAATTATCTATAAACTTAAGCCCTACGGATACTCCATGAGAAATTATCACTGTTTTAGTCGAATCATTTTTATCTTTTGGTGCATGGGCATTAAAGCCCCATAGCATGACACCATAGCCACCGATAAAAGACTTAAACTTACTGGCAGGAAAATTATTCAGATTAGCCTTGTAAGGTGGTATGTCTCTAATTATTGGGTATTTCTCAGTAATTGGAGATTCTTCTTCTGTCTCCTGCCCATGTAGCGTTGACAATGCAACAAAAAGCAAAAGAGAAAAAGCTACTATAGTACGCAACGCACTAATATTCATAAAACATGTACCTCATATGTCGTATAATAGCGACTTGGGAAAACTATGGCCTTGTTTGAAACGGCATAGATACCTATGTTTAAGTATAAGCATAAAATGCTGTATAATATCTTATAATTTTCAAAAATTTTTATTACTGTTATGCAACACATCTTACACAACATCAGGTATTGCGCCATACTTGCGATTTTTGTTTTATTTTTTAGCTTGTCTGATTGTAGAACGCACAAATCTTTTACCACTGATTTGAGTGCACAAGGTTTGCAAAATAGCACGCTGGGCACGGTACGTTTATACAATGCTCCAGTTGGTGTGGTACAAGAGGCTTTATTGCGCACTTTTGCGCACTTTGGCAATAGAGTTAATGTAGAAGGAGCGCTTGTCAGTGACGCGTATTCTGGTCGCTTTTCTTATCTTCTTGCGCAGGGCATACAGACGCAAGTGCAGCTTTACGATATTGATCTAGAACAGCCTATGGTCTTTCGTGCAACGTATCCCACACATGAAGTGACTATTTTGGGAAAAACAATTATCAAAGAAAACATACATCGCGTGTATCTCTGGATAGAGAAACTTGTCTCTCTGCCTTCTACAAACACTGACGATGCTAAAAATAGTGTAAAAACGCGCGTGCGCATGCTTGTAAACGAAGAGCCCCCATATAAAGAATCCCAAATTTCTCCTCGTTGGCCACAATACACTGAGGTGCAATTTCTCGATTATATAGCCCAAGTCATAAGAATGCATAACAAAGCATCACAATAATGGCAGAATGCTTAATAGGTGCTTTCATCCATAGCAGCAAATTCTTTCATAACCCGATCTATGCGTTCAAGTTCTCTCTCTATTATTTTTCCGTAGTCCAAGGTTTTGTTTATGAGGTGTACCGACTTGTATTCTAATGCTTCTAAACGCACAGCATAACCACGCTTACGCCGCTTAATCCTATAGTAGTCGTCCTCCCAATGCTGTATTTTTTGTAGGCTGAAAAAAGGCAGGTTCATCTCTGTAATGTTCTCTACATACTTTAGCGTTTCGTTCCAATGCACCTTGGCATACTCAACAAGCTTTCGTGCTTTTTTCATGCTGCGTATTGTCATGTCGCGAAACGGCGCATTGTAAAAGTATGCATTAAACTTCATGTACCTGCACGCAAATCCAAGATATTGCTTTACCAGTAAAAGATTTACGTGCATGAGAAACATATTTCTATACCATTTCCAATCGCGACTGTCCTTTATATCCGCAAGTGCATTTAATGGATTAGCAAAATCTGCACGCAAAACTTCTTCAAGCCATACTAGATTCTCAGAGAAATTTTCGGGGTACATATACAAGCGCTCTTGGTACAACTCATAAAGCTGTTCTTTATACAAAAGCCTATAACCCGGAAAAGCAGTGGCATGCTGAGTAACAATACACAGCATCAAAACTGTGTAACACCATATGACTACTTTTACACAATACTTCACGTCTTTAGGTTTATCGGCATAACACTTCCCCCTCTTTAAGCACAACTTAACATCAACCTCAGGTCAATGTGTTCTTTACATTACATATCCCATGTAACTTAAGAGCACGCTTAGTTTCTTCTAAGCCTTCTGCAAGAAGAACGTACAAAATCATTTGCGCGCCCTTGGTGTAAAAAATTAAGCCTATGCGCAGCAAACGTCTGCAGGCGCACATTGCCAGCGATTCAATGATTTTACATATAAGCCTACAACGCGGTCATCTATACCCAATATTTCTTTTTTGTTCGAACCATTGCACCAGTGTAGGTACCAGTGTTCTTTCTCTTGTACCAATAACTTCAAGGTGCATCCATCGTCGTGTTTTCGGTATACTAGAGAAATGCGTCCATCTTGAGGTTCGCTATTCCATGCGATAAGTACCCGCGTACCCTCGGCTATTTTTTGTTTCATAGAATGTCCTCGCATGTGAAAAATCCCATGTGTGTTTGCATTTACCTCAGTTCCGAAGTCTTCCTTAGGCACAAGGTAGTTGTATGCGTTTTTTCTATGCTCCAAGGTTTGTTCGTTCCAAAGTATTTCGTCACAGTCTTTGAGTGCAATGGTCGGCATGGCTTGCGTGAACGCATTAACACGCATTTCATTATTATATGTATAATTTTGCGCTTCTATCGGCCACGACATTGCAGCTTCTGCTATAGCCGAATGAGATGACAAATCCTCCTGATGCGTGCTGCGGTGTTCTTCGTAATAGTGCTGTTCTTTCCACGCAGCATTGGGGGTGCGATCGTCTTTCTCCAACACCTGAGGGTCAGCTTGTGCATTCACAGCGTCCTTGCCAATTCCCTCTAATTCTATCAAAAGGTTTTTGTATTTTTGTATGAGTTCTTTAAGCCTATGCACCGCTATGGTGTAAACATACGGAGTACCTCGGTGCTTTCTTAGTCGAGGCGTACCATCGAAGAGCAACGCTTCCACTGTAGTATCCAATGCTTGCGCAATTCGTGAAGCATCGTGAACGTTAAGATTTGTTCTTTTGCGTACCTTGTTGGCCAATTCAACTTGGTTTATACCTGATCTTTCAGCAAGCCTTCTAATCCACCCACGTTCTCTACCTGCTTGTGCAATTCCAGCTTTTTTAACATTTTCCCAAAATATCATTATTTTTTATTATTTCACACTGCCAAGAAAATTAAAAAAAATGCTTGACTAAAAACATATATGAGTGTATTATTTAAATTAAAAAAAGCAATAGCTGTATTTAAGGGAGGAGTACTATGAAAAAACCACTTGCCGATTATCATCTAGCCCTTGCGCTCACCATTGAGGAACGCGAAGAAATCAAGCAATGGAGACAACTCAATCCGCATATCAAACTCAATGGAGAGATGGCACGAGTTATTTTGGCATATGTACGAGGCAAGATACCTGAGCACCTCATTGGACGTGAGATAAAGAGCTTATACAAAAAATCTGAACATATGTAAAGCTGTGCGCTATGAGCCTAGAGATGTGGATACAAGGCCTTGTGTATGCTTTGCATGGCTTCCTGTATTTGTGCGCTTCGTATAGCAAAGCTAAAACTTAGTTTTGCATTTCCCAGTGAGAGCGTTTTTATTGCAACGTGTTGCGGAATGCTTAAGAGTACCGAGGCTATTTTCTGTGGGCAGTCCCACGCGTTGTTGGAGATAAGGCTAATGAGTGAATAGTCGTGGTGACATCGCACCTCGCCTAAGTTACCCAAGTCAGACAAAAAAGTCTCAGTGCATGAGTGTGTGAAAAAACTTATGGTGACGGATATTTCAGAGGTACCAATAGTTTCGATTGAAACTCCATGTTTGGAACATATACGGAAAAGTTTTTCTAAATAACCGTAGCGATGAAACATGTCTGTAGAAGAAATGGTGCATATGCTACAGGAATTTTGGTTGCTTATGACTGTCATAGGGGCAATGACTGGTACTCTTGTGGATGTAGAAATATGCGCGTTCTCAAGTGTGGGGGCAATGAAAGTGGTGTGAGCGTGTGGCGTAGCCGTGGAGTAAATGGCAATGGGAATATTGTTTTTCATAAGCATTTGTAGCGCCAGAGGGTGAAAGACCTTGCCTCCCAACATTGCTATTTCTAATGCCATAGTATATGTAAGTGCGCGCACCGCTTGTGCATTTTCAACATAAGTCGTGTTGGCAGTCATTACTCCTTGTGTGTGCGTCCAAATGTCTACAATCTGCGCCTCTGCTTTTTTTGCATAAGCCGCTGCTAGTATGTCTGCTGAATTACGAATAGTACCATCTTCAATCTTCGTGTTATTGTTGCTATACACTAACGCTATATATACACACCCTACCTCAAAATGTGGAGGCAGTGTCTCCAAAGTGTCCAAAATGAGCACAGGCATATTTGCGCGCACTTGTATAACTAAAGCCACCGTGTATGCTGCGAGTTCAGAACTCATGTCCATGAGCAAGGTCCATGTTTTTTTGCTTACCTCCCTCAATCGCGTTATTCCTGAGAGTAAGAGACGCATGTTTTTATGTGTCGTCTCCATGCAAGTGAATATAACTCTTGCGCCACCGTTGTCTTTTTGCGTGTTTTTCACAGCAGTGGAAACTTCTCGCAAGTGCGCCTCATATAAATTTTCAAAGATAACAAAGGCATCTTTTCCCTTGCCTTCTGCTGCCAGCCGCGCGGCCTCTGCAATGCGCTCGCGTGCCTTGCAATAAGCCTCACACATCAAAAGCAGAGGCACCTGCTGATGCTTGTAACGAGACGCAATTTCTAGCATCAGTGTCAATGTTTGCGGTGTATCAGAGACACTTTCATCAAAAAATACGAGTGCAGGCTTTTGCGTATCTTGAGATTTGTTTTTCATGGCTTCATAAATACCGTTTGATAAGTCCCATAGCAAGTGCTGCTTCAGCGTTAAGTACCGCACCACCCGCAGCGCCGCGTACCGTGTTGTGACCAAAGACTACAAACTTATAGTCAAATAGGGGGCAGCGGCGCAGCCTACCAACGCTTATAGCCATGCCCCCACCATTCCACAGATCCAGGCGAGGCTGAGGCCTATCGCAGCCTTTTACAAACACAACTGGCTGCTTGGGTGCACAGTGCAGACCTTGCTGCTGTGGAAAAGCTGAAAAGTCATTCCACGCATCTACAAGGCTTTCCATTTTCTGCGGCATGGTTTCAAAACCCACTGATATGCATTCCGTGTGTCCGTCTATTACGGCAACGCGATTGCAATGCGCGCTTATAGCAATTCGCTCATCAACAAAACCCTGTACGTTGTCGTAGCTTCCGAATATTTTTTTTGGTTCGCTTTCAATCTTTTCTTCTTCGCCACCGATGAAGGGAAAGACATTGCCTATAATATCAAAAGATGGCACACCAGGGTAGCCTGCACCGCTTATTGCCTGCATGGTGTGAACACAAACTTGAGTGATGCCAAAGGCTTTATGCAGTGGAGCTAAAGCCAGTGCTAAGGCCATGACGCAGCAGTTAGGATTTGTTATGATAGCACCTTTGTATTTTTGCATCTCAATAGCGTGCAAATGCTCATGGTTTATTTCCGGTATTACAAGAGGTACCTGTGGTTCCATTCTGTGACTTGTTGCATTGCTTATTACCACATGCCCGCGCTCGGCATATACTTTTTCTACTTCATAGGCAACGCTGCTATCCAGACCAGAAAACAAAATAGGTGAGTCAAGCGCATCATTTGTAGAAAGCAATTGTTTATTCGCAACCTCTTGTGGTAAGATCACATTCTGTTTCCATGAGACTGCATCCTTATAGAGCAAGCCCGCAGACTTTTCAGATGCTACCAGCTCTGCAATGCGAAACTGCGGGTGATTCTCCAACAGGGTTATAAATTTTTGTCCAACCGTTCCAGTTGCACCAAGTATTGCAATAGATATCATAATTAAGTACTAGTATATAATTGAAATTCTTCTTACAAAAAGCTTAAAACATTTATGCATACTTTTTTTCACATATAAATTTTTAGTTTTCTTTATATTAATGCTTTTTTATTAAATTTTTTACATAATTATAAGATAATAATTGACTTTTGATTATTTTTCAAAATTTCTATAATATCTACACACCTCTATTCTTTATTACATGTATGAAATAATCTTCTGTATCTATTGAAACGTGGTCAATATTTTATTAAAATAAATTGTTGCTTAAAGTTTAAGCATAAGGAGAAACAACTATGAAAAAAACAACTATAAAGCATATACAAGTTCTGAGTATGTTTTCTATTCTTTTCCTTTCAATCGTTGCATGTGATTGGAAAGAACAACATATTTTTAACGGGATTGCAATAATCCCAAAGCATGTCCGAGTAATTGAAAGAGGACAATACGCAAACAAGGGTTTGAGAGCTCTTACATTTGAGGAAGGGTCGCGGCTTGAAGAAATAAGAGAAGGAGCTTTTGAAGGCAATGCAATTGATAGAATTTCCCTGCCCTTTAGTTTGCGAAACATAGGTAAAAACGCATTTAAAAACAATAAGCTTACTTCCGTTCGATTATGGCGCGATCTTGAAGTTATAGACGAAGGAGCTTTTGAAAACAATAAGATTAAGCAAATTTACTGGCATAGTTTGGGTTTGTCTACTATAGGTAAGAATGCATTCAAAAACAATGAACTTAAAGAATTAGACATACCCAGTACTGTTATCAAAATAGGTGCTAACGCATTCGAAGGCAACCAAATAGAGGAACTTGCCTTTGGTGACAAGGTAGGCAAGAAATTATTAACCGAGAAATTTTTTGAAAAAAATCCTGTGAAAACGGTAAAAATACGTTCAAAAAGATCAGCAGATCAAGTAAAGGATCTCATAAGTAAATATGCTCCATCATCTACAGCCATTAAAATTAAAGTTGATACTGACTGGAAAGGGATGGAAAAAATGGAAGAGTCTCAAAAACAAGATCTTGAAAAACATGTTGAGAATATCCAAAAGACTAAAAACAATCCAGCACAGGATAGTGGCAGCAAATCTGTCTCGAGTCCAGGACAAAGTGGTAGTCAATCACAGGGTAGTAGCGGTGAATCTGTCTCGAGTCCAGGACAAGGTGGTAGTCAATCACAGGGTAGTAGCGGTGAATCTGTCTCGAGTCCAGGACAAAGTGGTAGTCAATCACAGGGTAGTAGCGGTGAATCTGTCTCGAGTGCAGGACAAAGTGGTAGTCAATCACAAGGTGGTAGCGGTGGATCTGTCTCGAGTGCAGGACAAAGTGGTAGTCAACCACAAGGTGGTAGCGGTGAATCTGTCTCGAGTCCAGTACAAGGTGGTAGTCAACCACAAGGTGGTGTAACCCCAAGAGAAGAGCAAGCTGATGAAAAGGTTACAATTGAAGATATTTCTATAAAAGATGAAAAAGACCGTTACGGGACAAATCAAGAAGTTATATTTTTAGTCAAATTTACTCACAAAGTAACATTAACACGTGGCAGCAAACCATTTTTGTCGATTATCGTAGGCAGTGATGACAGTCATAGGGCAGAGTATAAAAGCCTTGAGAGCGATGGTAGAACACTACGCTTTGGTTACACAGCAACAAGATATTCTTCAGGAGCTGGAGCTCATGAAAAACGATTGGAGACTCCGCAAAATCCACTGAGGTTTACCAGTGGTGATATTGATCTGCACCATCAAACAAAGCAGATAGATACATCTTATTCACGAAAGACTTACGAAGCTAAAATATATACAGCTAGGCCTCACATAGCGACTGTAACAATATCCGATGATAGAAAACCTGCATCAAACTTTTATAAAACAGCTGAACCAATCAAAATCAAAGTTGAATTTAGTGAGCCAGTGCATAAAATACATAAATTAAAATTACGGATACGTATAGGTAAAAAAACCTCCAATGCCGATTATATCGAAGGTGATAAGACCAGGACCTTTACTTTTCAATATGTACCAAAGGAAGGAGAAAGCGGGAAAATTTGTCTTACTTCATCATTCGTACAACGCACTCTATCCGAATACACGTTATTAAGTGTCGAGGATGCTATAACAAATTTAGTCGGTAACAAAGCTAGAAATAGTGTTATCCAACGATGTACCAATAAATTTGTTCAATCTACTACTGCAAAAGTTGCGATAAAAAGTATTAATTTTTTGACCAATGGTCCGTATAATCTAAAAACACCAAAATCAGGAAGCGTTCGTATTAAAGTTACATTCGATGGACCCATAAAAGTAACAGGAATACCAGTGTTAAAATTGCGCATGGGAAAAAATAAAATAGGAAATGCTGGTTTTTATGATGTTTCTGACAAAAATAAAAATGAAGCATATTTTATCTATGGTATCAAAAAGAGTGACCATGTCCCCAACGGGATTGCTATTCCTAAAAATCCGCTTGTGTTTCGAAAAGGTGACACTATTAAAGATCTTCTTGAGAGAGAAGTTAGCAACAAATTTCCAAGAATAGAACGCAACAAAGATCAGAAAGTAGACACCAAACCTGTTGTTATGTCACTTGAAATTTTAAGTACTCCAGAAAACGCAGCCTATAAAAGTGGGGAAAAAATTAAACTAAAGGCTACGTTTTCTGAACCTGTTAAGCATAGCGGAACTCCGTATTTGAAACTGGATATAGGTGGTACAGAAAGACAGACAAATGCAATATCTGAAGGAAAGCAGAAAAAAGTTTTGATATTCCAATACACGGTACAGCCAAGCGATACCGATACCGATGGAATTGCTCTCAAGGGAGCAAGCAAAGGTTTTGGTTATAATAGAAAAACACATTATAGTATTTATTTTCCTTCTGGATCTCACATTAGAGATAAAGATGGGGGTGATGATGATGCTAACAATGAGTTTACAAGTGAAAAGATTAAAGCGGAAAGTTCCCGAGAAGAAGATACAAAATTTACTTTCTTAAATCACAAGATACAAAACTGATTGTCGTATGTATCGAAACAATGCTATGTATTCTTAAAGCAAGAGAAAACAAAGCTACCAAAGGGAGACCCAGTGGGTCTCCCTTTTAAATAACCCTTCTGTTGTAGTTCGTATGTGTATCTCACTTAGTAAAAAACAAGCAGAGTGGTGTAAGAAATAACAATGCTTAAAATTGCATAATACCATGGTGTTTCGTAGGTAGGATAGGTTTTACTCTGCGATGAAATATCGCTACTTAATCTGAAATCATTGTGTACATGAGGCTGCGGGTACATGCGTAGAACCCACTTTATCATATATTCCGCATGATGTGTCAATGAGTGTGCGGTGAAGAGAGTTGTTTCATGACCACTTGTGTGTGTTGCTGCGTGTTCCCACAAAAGGTAGAAAAACCGTAGCGTTTTTGCTAGCATCGAACCTAACACGCCCGGTAATTGTAGTTTTGGGCTTATGCACCACAACGAGAGAAACACATAGCCGCAGAGCGTTAGCGCGCGAAATAGCCCATTGTGTAATGCACCGTACGTTATTGCAAAGGAGCCTAAAGATAAGAGAACTTTGCCTTGAGGAATGAGAATGGAAAAACAGGTAACAGATGCGATGAGCATGCAGAAGTACGAGATTTTGATGCGTTTTACGGAGCGTGCGACTATGAAAAAGACAAGGACTTGTATGCTGCGCGCACAGAGGCTGGTGTTGGCAGTGTAGGCTATGCCTGCGACTATTCCGCATATTAGTAGTAAAGTAGACTTATGTAGAGGTGAATATGCACCCCATGCGATGTACGCTGTGTGGTGTTTTGTTGACGATGGGTGTTTGTAGTCTTGGATAAGCCGTGGTAAGAGTGTAGAGTTACATGCAAAATGTTGCGCAATGACTCCAACAACATAACTAGAAGCTATGCCAAGTATGAGTAAGTAGGGGGCTATTATCCACGCATTGCGCCCAAAAATGTAAAGTATAGCACACAGTATTTGCACCGCATTGCTGCCCAGTGCGCCAATGATGCTTATGCCTACAAGCGTAATGTGTTTTGAGTTGAGGTGATACGCAGCATACATACATGCAAGCCCGCTGAATGAACCCAGAAGAGAAAATACAAATACGTAAGATGCTATCGTGCCGTTGAGTATGCCTAGCCCCAGTACCTTGAGCATCACGAGTGTTAGTAAGTCGCGCAGTGTGAAGCTACGCAGCGCCACAAGTATGGCGATGTTTGCAAGCCCAAAACGAAAAAAAGGAACTGGACGCGGTAGTAGGTATTCTATGGATGAGAGATATAAACTTGCTGCCGCAAATAGCGGTACTAGAAGTACACCTGAAAGCTGCTGTGATTCATCGGTTTTAGTGGTGAGTGTTCTCTCAGTAGTCTCTGTGGTTGACATGTTATTACTGTACAATAAAGCTATTTGTAAAATGTATATGGATTATTTTTAAGTGCAAAATATTACGCTTATGACTTCTATTAGCTTCTTTTGAATACTATTGCGGCTTGCCTTATAAGAATGTTGTATGATACCATGAAAACATTGTGTAGAATTTGTTCTACATATTTTCCAACTAATTATAATGTTTGTATCCTTTGGGTGCTGTTATAAGATTGAGAACTATGCGAAGGAATTTTGAAGAACCTTGTGAGGGAGGAACTATGGCTATAGTTACTATGAAAAGCCTGTTAGAATCAGGTGTGCATTTTGGGCATCAAGTAAAACGCTGGAATCCCAAAATGAAAAAGTTTATTTACGCTGCCCGTCATGATATACATATTATAGACTTGCAAAAAACCGTTTTCTGCATTAAAGAAGCCTTTGAAGCAGTACGAAAGACTGTGCTTAATAAGAAAAATATCTTGTTTGTAGGCACGAAAAAACAAGCGCAGCAGATTATTGCAGATGCTGCAGAAAAATGTGGTATGTATTACGTAAATCATCACTGGATGGGCGGTATACTAACTAATTTTGAGACCATCAAAAAAACCATAGTGCGCTTAAAGCAGCTTGAGAAAATGCAAGCAGATGGCACACTTGAGGGGCGTACTAAGAAGGAAGTCTCGCTTATAAAAAAAGAGATTGTGCGACTCACGCGTAAATTTGGCGGTATTAAAAACATGGGCGAGTTACCCGGGCTTGTTTTCATAATAGATGTGCGGGTTGAGTCAATAGCTGTTGCCGAAGCTGCAAAACTTGGTATACCTATTGTTGCCGTAGTTGATACCAATAGCGATCCTGCAAATATAACCTACCCTATACCGGGTAATGATGATGCGATACGCGCTTTGTCATTATATGCGGATATAATATCGCAGGCTGTCATGGAAGCAGATAAAGAAGTGGGGCTTGAGATTATAACAACCGAGGCAGACTTTAAAGAGCAAGTTGAAAGTAAGGACATGCCTATTCAATATAAAGACAGTGAACAGGAGTCCGAAGAGGTTTTTTCTTCTTATGGAACGGAAGATTATTCTAACTATGAAGTGAAAACAGAGGACAAAGAAATATCAGATGTACAAAGTTATGAAGAAGAAGTAGCGCGAAAATCTGGTATAGGAGAGGAGAAGCTCTACGAACAATAGGTGCATAATATTTAAGGAGTAATGAGATGTCAGTAAACATGAGTGATGTCAAAGAATTGCGTAGTAAGACTGGTGCAGGATTTGCAGATTGTAAAAAAGCATTGGAGAAGGCTAATAATAACTTAGAAGAAGCCGAAAAAGTTCTCAAAGAAATGGGGGTTGCGGTTGCCGCAAAACGCGTTGGTAGAAAGACGAGTGAAGGAAGTATTTTTGCTGATTCAAATGAAACGCGAGGAGCTATTTTGGAATTACGTTGTGAGACCGACTTTGTTGCTCGTAATGAAAAATTTCAGTCTTTGGGGCATACGCTTTTGCGTGATATTTTGAATAATAATTTTCATGAGATAAATGAGACGCTTAATGCTACGGTAACTGATTTAATTGCAACTGTAAAGGAGAACATGGAAATAAAGCGTTTTACCTTGCTCGAAAAGCGGGCAAACGAACTTATAGCGCATTATGTTCACGGAAAGCCAGGGAGACTTGGTGCTATCGTTCGCGTAAATGTGGAAAATGCTCTGCTTGTAAATGATGAAAAATTCCGTAAATTTGCTCATTTTTTGGCATTACACGCAGTAGCGCGTACACCGTTATATCTTTCTCCTGAGACGGTTGATGAAGCATACAAGAATTCACAAATCGAACTATTTAAGATGCAAGTCAAAAAGATGGATAAACCTGAAAACATTGCTCAGAGCATTGTTCAAGGCAAGTGGAAGAAACATCTCGATGAGGTGTGTTTCTTATTTCAGCCTTGGGTGTATGATGAAAAAACAACGGTTGCTAAGGAGTTGCAGAAAATTTCACAGGACATACAATCGCAGGTAAGTATTTCTGAGTATCATGTGTTTATATTAGGTGATGATTAGGAGTACTATATTTACAGAGAGTGTGCTATGGAAGTGCAAGAAATAGTGAAAATTGCAAAAGATAAGATGAAGAAATCCTTCAAGTCTTTTACCCAGAAATTGTCCACCTTGCGCACCGGGCAGGCATCCGCACAGCAATTTGAACATATATTGGTGGAGTGTTATGGCAGTGTGCAACAACTTAATCAAGTCAGTAATATAAGTGTGTCCGAAGCGCGACAGGTGCTTATAAAGCCATGGGATTCTTCACTTCTCTCTGCCATAGAAAAGGCGATAATGCAGGCTAATATGTCTGTCAATCCACATAATGATGGAAAAGTGTTGCGTATTATCATACCGCCACTCACTGATCAAACGCGTCATGAAAGTGTCAAAAAGACTCGCGAGTTTGCAGAAGAAACCAAGGTTTCTATTCGCAATGTGCGCAGAGATGCTAATGAAAAACTGAAGAAGCTCAAAAACGCTAATGAGATAAGTGAAGATGATATGAAACACTATGAAAAAGATATTCAAACTTTAACAGATGCCGTCACCAAAGATATTGAGGACGCGCTTGTGAAAAAAGAGCAAGTAATACGGGAAGTATAGTTCCTTATAAATATGGGGTATGTTGCGCCAAATACAGCACTGCATGTAGGTCTAGATGTGCCAGCGCATGTAGGTGTTATTATGGATGGCAATGGTCGATGGGCAAGAGAGAGGCATCTTCCAAGGCGCGAAGGTCATATAGCGGGGCTTGAAGCCGCTAAGCGTATGCTTCGGTATCTTATCGTACAGCACGTATGCTATGTTACCATGTATGTTTTTTCTACAGAAAATTGGAAGCGGCCGCGTTCTGAAGTGAATTTTATATTGAACATGGTAGCCGAAAAGCTTCGTGAGCACTATCCTTTTTACAAAGAGCATGGCATACGTGTAGTCCACTCAGGTTCTTTAGAAGCCTTGAGTAACAAATTGCAGCGTGAACTTGGCTATGTGATGGAGGACACCCAATGCTACAAAACGCTTACTTTGAACATTGCCTTTAATTATGGTGGGCGAGATGAAATAGTGCGTGCATTTCAACGCTATGTTGCACATAAGCGAGATAATTATGCCGCATCTCTGAATTTCACCGAAGATACACTTGCAGATTTTTTAGATAGGCCTGATATTCCTTTTCCCGATCTCATAATACGTACGGGCAAGCAAAGGCGCTTGAGCAATTTTTTACTGTGGCAAAGTGCATATTCCGAGTTGTATTTTTCAGATGTGTTGTGGCCTGATTGGGATGAAACAGCAACGGAGCATGCACTTGAATTTTACAGAATTCAGAAAAGAAATTTTGGAGGCATAGATGCACAAGAATTTATCAAATAATGCCGAATCTCACGGGGTACAAAAAAGTGCAGGCAAGCTCGAGACAAAAGATATTGCAAATACGTACAAGAATGATTTTATGCGCCTTGTCATTGTATCCATAGGAGTACCTTTGGCAGCGTTTGTATATCTTTATCCTCTGAAAGGATTTTTGCTCCCACGTTTAGTAGTATTCTGTTTGTTAATCGTTATGATATGTGAAATGCGCAATCTATTTTCTTCCACTATGCGCCCACATCTGGTAGTTGCAATATCTGCAGGTTCTTTATTTCCAGTACTTGCGCTTATTGGCTCTTTTTGGCTTTCCTTTGCACGCTATCAGTACCAAGTAGGTATTTTTGTTCTCTCGGGGTTTTTCATGCTCTATGCGTTTTCTGTGTTACGGTACACGCAAAGCAATTTTGTCGATACTATCGTAAAAAAAATAAGTGGGATGTTGTTTCTCACCGTCTATCCAGGGCTTCTCACTTCGTATTACTTTATGTTACCGAATTTGACTAATAGCATTGTACACATGACACTGGTTACTGGCATAGTGTTTGCAAACGATGGGTTTGCATATCTGTTTGGGCGTTTTTTCGGTAGAAAGGGGCGTATTCCCCCTATATACATCAGCCCAAGTAAGACGCTTACGGGATTTTTCGGAGGTTTAGCGGGTGGGGGAATTATGGTTGCTATTTTTTATATAGCGCGAAGGGTATATTTTCCCGGAGGCATTATTAAAGTTGCTGTGTTTGCTTTGTGCATTAATGTTGCGGGCATGCTTGGCGATTTATTTGAGTCAGCACTTAAGAGATCTGCACATTGCAAAGATAGTGGTAGCATCATGCTTGGTAGAGGAGGTGTGCTTGATACGTTGGATTCTCTGCTCTTTGCAAGTGCAGCTTACTATATATTATACCCTGTTTTTTATTAAAGCGTAGATATAAAATGTAAAACTCAGTAAGATGTACCTATGCAAATCGTAATAGGTGTAATAGGACTTGGGATCATTATTTTCATTCATGAGCTTGGGCATTTTCTCGCAGCAAAGTACTATAAAGTAGAAGTAGTAGAATTTGCAATTGGCATGGGACCGAGGTTGTTTTCTTGTCCATGGAGAGGAACACTGTATAGTATACGGCTCTTGCCTCTTGGTGGGTTTTGTAGAATGAAGTCGGAACATGAAGTAGGTTTTGATTATAGAAAGGTGCATGCAAATACCGTTATTCCTTCCACCAAGGGTACACTCTTTATGCTTCCTTTATTCAAAAAGGCGGTTGTACTGCTCGCAGGCCCCGGCGCAAATATGGTGTGGTATAGCCTCATGTCGTTGTTGCTGTTTCTAAGCGGCTATGAGACACAAGTATTATTGCCTCGTATTGATCCTATTGAAGGAAAATCTGCGTATAGAGCTGGGTTACGTATTGGTGACACTATTACTCGTTTTGATAATGTTGTTATACATTCTTTTACTCAGCTGGCTGATGTAGCACGAAAACGCGCCGGAAAAACTGTAGAGATTGAGTACATAAGAGAGGGAATTACGTATATCAAAGAGGTAAAACTTGGTAAAGATGCGGCTGTTTTGGGTGTGTATCCTTTTATCGTTCCTGTTATCGCTTCTGTGCGTAAGTCTAAGGGTTCATTTGTGCAGATGTTTCAGCCCGGTGATGTCATAATTGCTATAGATGATGTGAAAGTATATAATAGCGCCTATATATACAGCGAACTAAAAAAGCATAAAAAGAGCGTTGTTTCTGTATTAGTGCAGCGTGGCAAAGAAAAAATGTCGCTTCCTATGGGAGTCTCACGTGCAGATCCTATGTCGGATTGGGGCATAGCCTTTTCTATGCCTCGCTTAAAGCGTTGGCATGGCTTTGGAAATTTTATCTACGAGCGTATTGAGCAAGTGAAAGTTATGGTAAGTTCGACGCTTAAAGTTATTGTTGCACTTTTTACGTTTCGAAAAACTAACGAAGATACAGATGTAGCGGGTCCTATGCGTATTATATCCTTAGTAGGTGGCAAGACTGTCTTAGCAGCACAGACGCAGGGCTTGATGTATGCCTTGTGGCAGTTTATAAACATAAATGCAGTTTTGAGTTTTGCCATAGCGTTAATGAACATGATACCTATACCTGTGTTGGATGGAGGACAGTTGCTGTTTTATAGTTTTCATGCTCTGTGTAGGCGAGCTCCTAAATACAAGAGTTTGATAAGGTTTCAAGCTGTCGGTGTTGTCATAATGCTTTTTTTCTTTGTGTTCGTTATGTTTAAAGATATTTCCTGGTTTATGTAGATATTGAGATATGAAAGTACTCGTAAGATCCTCTGTTATTTTCTACAATAAGAACATGTCATTAAAGTCGACTGTAAGCATGAAATATTTCATGTGCAGTGTATGGTTTTGCGGGCTGTTTCTTAGCCCCTTTTCTGCACCTTTTGCAAGTCACGGTGTGCAGCACCATTCATTTATCCCTTCGCATGAGTCGGCAATACGCATGCTTGCGGTACACAATGCTCTTTTGTATGCCTTAGATGAAAATGGTCTTCTCACTATTACCGAATCCTCTCATACTACAAAAAAACCATCGTCCTATTCCTACATGGTCATACACAGAAATCAGAGCATACGAGAGGCAAAATTTTTATACCCTTATATTGTGTTTGTAAACAATGCCAATATTATGCGTGTTTATGACATAGTGCGTAGGTATACGGTGTTTACTGCGCCTTATAAGCGAGGGACGTCCTATGTTTTTTCACCTTCTAAGCGCTTATTTTTTTATGTAGATGAAACGACTCTTGTAATGGTTGATGTTGCGACATGGGAGGAAAGACAACGTCACACAATAGATGTGCGCCCATCGTATATGGCAGTTTCTAACACAGAAAAAAATATTATGCTCTATGATGTTAAAGGTGTTATAGTATATAAAAACACATATAGTGGTGAAGTATTAAAACGCATTTCTACGCTTGATGCATTAAAACACTTGAGCATGAACCATACTAAGCGGTTTGCCGTCGGAATACCAGGTAAGTCTTTGGCTGTGGTAGATCTTGTGAGTGGACAAACTGTCGATAGCATTGTTATATCTAGTGTGCCCAAGCGTATATTTGCTACACATAAACCTAATAGGATTCTAAGTCTAGGTAAGTTTTCGGATAATGCGCAAATAGTGCAGGTGTTTGATTTTTCGTCTGCTGGAGCACTGATAGAAAAAGATGTCGTGAGCATTGAAAACACTGAAGATGTGACTGCCATCTTTGCCGGAGAAAAAAGAATCTACTTTGGATTTGAAGACGGCGCAGTCTCTGTGCATGACTTGCAAGATAGGCGTTTGAAACCTGTTTTGTTTGATGAGACCATTGCGAATTATGATGCTCAGATATTGAACAATACACTTTTCTTTGCCAATGCAGATGGTATACGAAGTATTTCGCTTTCATCGTTTATGGATAACACGTCTGATGAGGAACTCATTCCACATTTTATGCCTCAAGTACTCGTGTCTCCCATGTTTGCAATTGCTTCGGCACGACAGTCCCTACCCTACGTTATATCTCGTGCTACAACCACCCCCTTGCTGTTTACATTAAAAAAAGTAAAAAAAGATATCTTTCGTTTTTTACCTCCGGTTCGACTTTCTTTGGTGCCCAGCGTAGTAATGGCACAAGGTTCTCGATTACTTGCCTATTCACAGCGGTTTGTAAAAGCCCAATTCATACACTACGCGCCTGAACAGGAAAAAGTTATAGAAGAGGTTGCCACTCTTGTGACGCCTATGTCCAATGATGTGGAAATGCCTCACAGTATCATGGATTTTATTATTCCTCATGCATCGATAGCATTTGATTTTGATTCAAAGTCGAAACTTTTTACAAATGCGCCCTTATATGAAAACGATGAGATACAAAAAACTCCAAATGTTTTATATGCCTACCGTGTCTTGAAAAATGAAGGATCGGTGTCGCTTGAGTATCCAAAAGATACAAAGAAATTTCTTGCACAAGTTTATGCCCTGCAGCTTCCTTTTTCTATGGACACTGTGCTCTTTATGCGTAGGCTTCCTTCGGAGGTTTGGCGACGTTTTATACTGGTAAGAAAAATACGTTCACAATTGCACAATAATGTGCGTATGGAAATCTTGCTTATAGATTATCCAATGAATGAAAATAATGCGCAGGGGCGTATTGTAAGATTAACGCGTGAAAGTTATGATGAACAGGCTTTGTTTTTGTGTCGCATGTCAGGTAATTATGTGCAACTTATTACTCTCGCGCGCAATGCTATGTTTCTTACGGTAGGCAATACGCTTACGCTCCGTGCAGTCTCGCACGTAAAAATACCGTATTCAAAAAAAATTTCGCGTATCATACAAGCACATGTCACAGGCTCGCTTCTCAGTGCCGTTGATATAAACAACCTCGTCTTTGTTGCGAAACTCGATGATTCTTTTATTGATATACAATGGCTCATGATGTTGAATCAAACAAATACGGGACGCGTAAGATTATTGAAAGAAAGTATCCATTGAGTCTTAAGTATCCTTACAATTTAGAGTAGTCGCTACCATAATACATGCAAAAATTTTAGATAAAACTAAATAACATAATATTTTGA
>JAOBBB020382246.1:0-18175 GCA_025331005.2 Zoanthus gigantus
CTAGTTTGAATCTCATTATTTGACCTCCATCTGCCATTGTGTTATATCCTCGTGGGACTTAATGAAACCCAAGAATATCGTTCCAGCATAACTGCTTTTTCCTTTCTTTCAAAGCCAGTTGAGTTTTTGTCATAAGAGGCACTGCTTCTCCCAATCTTTCTTCAAGATGAGGAGCAATGTTTTTTGGTTGTTTCACAAAAATGCCAAACATAAAAAAGAGTGAATAAAAACGATAACAAGCTATTAACATTTTATAATTTGTTTATTACACAATTTAGGGTAGATGCAACAACATACAAACACGAAAAGATTCTTTGACTATATATAACGAATGTCTAAAGGATCAAATTTCAAAGTTAATTTCAAAAAAAAAAAAGTGGAATTAGAAATCACAAAGTAAACACTATTTGATAATCAATTTCAATACAAAGATTGAAAAACAACATACATCGCAGAGGGTGTTTGTAATCCGTTTAGTCTTACGCTGTCAAGAAACTCTTGCTACAGAGAAATTATCCAGCTCCTTGGGAGTAAATTTTCACGCTGATCTTTCTCACCTTTTTGCCTTAAAAAAAGAACTGAACAAAGTTATGTTTTGTTTTGTTTTTCTTGATATGTTTTGTTCTCATTTTAGTCTAAAAATCCGGAAATATCGTCCCTCGAAAAACTAATAAACCGTGACGAAGTCAAAACTTTTTTGAAAAAAAGGCGGGAGGCGTACATCGCTAAACTCGTGATACAATACTACAAGCTATGTGATTGGCTGAAAATATTTGTAACGGGTCACTTCTTTGGACCATTTTACTGTAGTGATACATGATTTTTCTTCACGGCTTTATCACACGGATATCTACCCTAAATGTGTCCCTGGCCACCTCAGGCGATTATAAAATCCATCGCCTAACCTAGTCATTAGCTTCAGCTAAATTAGGTTTTATTTATTTAAGTATTTAAGTATTTAAATTAAATGCTTCAATTTTCTGCTTATTGACAATGGTAAAGTTTTATTTTGTGTTTAACCTATTTAACTGCTCGAATCGCTCGGATAGAGACTCAGATCGAAGTTTCTATCGCTTACCAGCGATCGTTAAACGGAATAACAAAGAAAAGCAATCTATAAGTCGGGAGCGTCGTGCAACATGGCTAGCAAGGACCATACGACGCGAAGATCTTTCAACAGATCCTCCAGAATGGGTTAGAGTCTGCAGTGACCATTTTATAACAGGTATGTAACGTTTTAATCAAAGTGAACTACCTTCATATTATTTAGCCTAGAAGCAAAGAAGAAAATGGTTAATTTTCGTTTTGTCTCAGTCAACTCAGCTCTTCATGGTCACTCGAGACGTAGTGATTTAAAGTCGATGTAACTTTACTTCTTGCATTTTGTTTTGTACGTAAACCAGCTTCGATTTATGACCGACATAAATCCAGACTGAGCTCCCAATCAAACTATTGCATGACCACAGCTTCCATGGCGCGACTGAAAAAAGCTATGAGCGATATAGCAGATCAAGACAGAGCCTTGTTTGAACTTTCAACCAACACAAACACAGTTACAGTTGAAACAACTGTTGGTGTCGACAAGACGAACTGCAAAGGTTGCCAGACCGATACTACTGTTGAATCAAGTCAAAAATTGTGAGGTCCTGAAAGCAAGGAAATGCTTTATTGAAAGAGCAATTGAAACAAAACTCCTTCGACACAGAATCGTTTCGGGATGACGATAATCAAGTTCTCTCTTATACCACTGGACACTATTCAGTGCTCTGTGTTTTCAACTTTGTTCAACGTTTTTTTCAGTCATCCAAAGCCCTAGGATTGTTAAGCCCATTTCAGAAGTTCTTGCTCTGTGGTAAAGATCTAGCTTACATGTTTGGAGCCATTAGTGAGTCAACTGTGTCAAGAACTTTTCTTCATGGTATTGATGTGTTGTACCACCGTTTAAAACCTCTGATCATCAAAAAAAAACTGCAGGTCTTGAGCAACCGCTCCTAAAATAATGAACACAAACAATTCTTCTCAAGTTGAATGCACAAAGAAAATACAAGGAATTTACTCCTTTGATGAATATTTCAACTAGAGTGCATATAAAAATAGGTAATACTGGATGATAATAACAGATTTGTCTTAAAGAAATAACAACGTAATATATAAGAAAGGTAGTTGTTACATTTGGGTTGTTACATATTATCTTAAGTTTTTTGTTACGTTTTGCGTCAAGATGTTGTTACGTTTTACTTTAATGTTCAATTTTGCGTCAGTTGTTACGTTTTGCGGCCAAACACTGAACTAAAGAAATTTTAGAGCTTCGTGTAAGAGTTTTATCAAGATTTTTCTTCTAAATTTGGATCAGTTACTTGTATAATTCTTTGCGTTTCGTTATCAGTTTACGACAGCTAGACAATCTTAGTTATTTTTCTGCTCAATAGCGTGTAAAACAAATTTATAATAAAAATTATTACTGAATGTACTAGCGGTAGTGAGCTAGTAAATGAATGTATGGATAAAACAGCCATAAAACAAGTTGTTTTTTTTTTCAAGAAAATATAACAGCCTAATTAGCAAACCGGAATAAAATAGTCCGTTTGTTTTTGATAATTGTCTTCAAAGTGAAATGTTTTCTTTTTCGTTTTCATTGATGTTATTGTGGTTATGAAAATAACTCATCGCACCCATGCTGCTTGTCTCATACAAGTTCTGTTATATTTAAAAGTAATATAGAAGTACAATGCATACTGAATACATCATTAATAGTTAAAATAATGATCACATCAAATTCAGTCTTTTGTTTGTCTTCCAATAACTTGAAAAATTCTTTGATCTTTCTGATCTTGCATTGATATGTGATTGCAGAAAGAAAGAGCAAAAAGTAGCGGACATTCCTTCCGGATGGAAGACAATAAATCATCCGAACTTTTTGTGAAACAGAAAATATAAGAAAAGCTACTAATTGTCGCAATTCATGCACGGCTAACCGAACCTATATTAGTGCCATGAACAATGGATAGTTGACATTAAGTGGTAACGCTAGATATTTCTGTTTATTGAAATGTGAATATTGGTTCTAAACTGGTCACCATCATGCAAGACATTATCACTCTTTTTATCGTCTCCGAATCAATTTTAAAGTTCTCAAGCTCTGCCACTGTTTTAATGTTTGAGTTGATAGTTGAAAGTTTGAATTAAATTGCTTAATGATTCGCATAGTTAGTTATTCTTTCATATTTCATAGATTATTCTTTATCTACTTTAATTATCTATTCATATATTTATTTACCAAACTGAATATCTTAGGTATTTTATCAAAGATTTTGTTCCAATATCAGAATAAAATTGCCAAAACCATTCGCTTTTGTAATGAACTGCATATTCTCTCAAATATCTTTATCGTTTCTGCATGTTCCCTTTCTTTGTTTAACACACTTCATTAGGGTTTCAGTTGAGACAATTTTTTTCACTACCACTAATTTTTCTAGTTTTTCTCTGATGAAGAAGCCCAGGTACCTTACACAACCATTGCGCGTGATAGAGTTCACAGTCCACAAAGCATGCACCAAATATAGAAGAATCTGAGAAAATATCTGGAACATTACCCACAAGCCAAAAATTAATGGAGAGCATGCTGCGCGCTAGAGTGGAAGAATCCGAAACTTTTTTTATATTACTATAGAACGGCAAGAGAAATTGCACAGATGTTTAATGAACAGGAACATGGTAGGATTTCCATAGCAACCGTAAGGAATCGCGTTCATTGGTTCATATCTGGCAGCTCGGTTCGGAACTCTTCATCATGGGAAACAATTGCTAGAAGATGGAACTGAAGGAGGGAGTTTACGAATCGGTAAGTGAAGGAACTACTCTAGACCTACTAGAGCTACTGCACCTGATGAAGTTGTTGGTTGGTGAGGGTATGGTCGAGAAAGCGATAATAAGTTTGTACTTTAATGCGGAAGTTTCGTGGCTTTGCGACTGTGCTGGCATAAGGTGATGTAACTTTTCTTTTCTTAGTAAAATCTATCAAAAGCAACTTTAAAAGAAACTTTCAAAGAGATGCCAAAAGGGTAAGTTCACAAAATAAAGGTTTATATACTCAACCTTGTTGAAGTGTTGGTCACTCTTAGCTCTTTTAAATCTCTCAGACCAAAGATCCCAAAATGATCCTTTATTTCAACTTTCTGAAATGTATTGCCGGCATGCAGACTCTTACCTTAATTGTTAATTGAAAGCAAAAAAAAAAGCTAGCTTTGTGTTAACACTCGTATTTCATATAGCTTAATCAATTCAGTACCAAAACTTATTTCTTATGAGTCAATTGGAACCGTAAACTGTAAGTTAAAATGGTAACATTTGAAGTAATAAATAAAAAAATAGAATGAATTGTTTAATCATAAGGGTAATAACGCAATTAGGGCCTTCAATACAGGTCACAATTGTATAATATAACCCTCAGATGTATCACATTTGTGGAAAAAGGTCAACCCTACTGAACCAAGTTTCATCTTTAACAATTTTCAGCTATCAACTCTGCAATTACTGTTCTTCTTGACAAAGGTAGTGATATAAGGGGAACAAAAAAGAAAAATTTTCATGCAGCTGCAAGTGGAAAGTACGAGTTAAATTAAATTTCATTTCTTCAATTTTCAAAATGCATCTAGAATTGCACTTTGTTTCGGATGTGATATATTTTAGAAATAAAAATGGTTTCCGTATTTACATAACGTGATATAAACACGCGGGAGGTTGGGACAACATGAGATAATTGTTGGAACCACGATGCGAAGTGGAATGTGGTAAAGCAATCCCATTTCCTGATACGTCTCTTTCTACTCTTCTTCTTTCTTATCTTCTTCCTTCCCTCCTTCCTTTCCTTCTCTCTCATCTTCCTGTTTTTTTCCCTCCTCCTCTTGTTCATTTACTACATCCTCCTCTTCTTTCTTTCCCTCTCAGGAAGAAAAAATGTGCAGATTTTCAGTTTTCATTGCCAAAGTGACGATGCTTACTCAATTGAGGAACCAGTCTAGCCGAAATGTGGAAACACTTCAAATACTGTTTGAGTATTCTAAACATTCATTACTAAATCAATGAACTTCCCGAAAGACTGCTGATTATTTCTAAAGCAAGGTAAGATGTTTTAAAAATATTCTTTTGCGGTTCTAATTTTGACAAATTTCATTACTTTGCTATTTGCTCCTGAAAATTACCTTTTCTAAATTCCTGTTTCTAAATGCATGTACAGCCGGTTTGTGATTTCTATATTTCATTTACTGAATACCAGATTTACAATCATTGAAATTGGTTTGTTTTGTATTGGCGAACACTTGGAAGCAGGTTCTCGACTTTTAGTGACAAGATGGCAATGCTTACTTAATCGAGGGACCTCCTGTCTAGCAGACGTGTGAAAACACTTCAGATACTGGTCAACTTCTTCTAATCTTTTATTAAATTATTGAACTTACTTCCCGAAGAACTATTAATGAACTCCAAAATTAGGTAATTTGTTAAATTTTCATTGACGCTTCATCGTTTGACAATTTTCATTGAATGCTTCGGTATTTGCTTTTGAAAATTATTCTGTTCGCGTTAATTTTTAAACGTTCTATTTCTTAAGCTTTCTTCCTACACAGCTTTTTGCGATTTCTATTACATTCTATTTGAACTACGCCATTTCAAAGACTCTTGCTTGTTCAAACTTTTACTTGTAAGTTCGCTAAGTTGTGAATGGCGCCTTGCAAAGCAGTTAACTCAGATTCCATATTAAAATATAGAAACTTTCTGTTCGCGTTATGCTTACAAACAACTCACTCACATCAGTCACTAACCCTTAAATATCAATACTAGTTAGGAGTTGTACACATGTGTTGTTTACTCTGATCAATAATAGTTAGGAGCTGTACACATGTGTTGTTTACTCTGATCAATAATAGTTAGGAGCTGTACACATGGTTGTTTACTCTGATTAATAGTTAGGAGCTGTACACATGTGTTGTTTACTCTGATCAATAATAGTTAGGAGTTGTACACATGTGTTGTTTACTCTGATCAGTAATAGTTAGGAGCTGTACACATGTGTTGTTTACTCTGATTAATAATAGTTAGGAGCTGTACACATGGTTGTTTACTCTGATCAATAATAGTTAGGAGCTGTACACATGGTTGTTTACTCTGATCAATAATAGTTAGGAACTGTATTCTTGTGTTCCGGAAATAGTTCCGATTCCAACCCATTTATATTTTGTACCTAATTACATAATAACGAGAAAAGATTTTAATCCCGTACAATCGATCCCTTATAAGCTAAATCCAGTTTACAATCGAAAAAAAAATATCTAGTTATAAATTCAATAAATCGAAATAAGTTGTTTTTAATCGTAAACATAAATTTATGTTTAATAATTTCCAAACAATACAACATGCAATGATAAAAGTCTGTACATTTGCAGCGTTTGGCTGATATACGTCGCTTCATCTCCCGCTATTTTTCCTTGTTTTATTTTCTACGAAAACTTCATGTCTTCACCGCCCTGCAGAAACGATTGTATGTCCATAATTAGTTGTTGCGTTTCAAATATTTCGAAATAAAGGTGTATAAATGCTTCGCTGGAACAGTATGTGAAAGGCAATAAGAATTAATGTGTTTGAAAGTAAGATGGTGAGGTTGCAAAATTCCCGGAATTCTAGAACATGGTAAGATTATGGTCTTTTTCCTCCTGTTTTCATCCCTGACCCTGTTTTCAAACCCCCCCCCCCCTTGTGCCAACTCTCTCTCTCCCTTTTCTACCCCTCCCTCATTGTTCCATCCCTACCCCTGTTTTCAAACCTTCCTCTTGTTTCCATCCGCTCTCCCAGTTTCCACCCCTTCCCACGTTTTCTTACTCTTCCCTTGTATTCACAACCTCCCACTTCTAAGTTTTTGCAAGTCTCTATTAATGAAGATACTTGTTAAATAAGCACAAGAGTTTGCAATCCGACAACTTTAGGAAATACAGGACGAATGCTAATCCGAAAAAATGCATCTTGAATCTAGAATTAGATTTCTAATCTTGCGATGACTTTTTAGTCGCGACTCTAGATTCAAGATGCAATTGTTTGGACTAGCATTTGTCCTAAATGACTACAAAACTGTGTTTCTTGCTAGCACTTATTAGCTCAACATTCTTGCATTTAAAACGATTAGCACGTGTTTTCTAGTTAAACTGTTTTGCTTAGATGTTGTAGAAGTTTTAAACGGAAATTGATGCTACCCTCCTAAAGTTTTTTTTTATACAATGCAATAGGGAACATACGTAGAAATTAGTCGAATTGCTATCAAAAATTCGTAGTTCTTTGGGTGTGTGTTTAAACTCACCAAAAGAAAACCTCAAAAAGTTGTAAATTTCTGATTGAACATTTGAGGAATCTTTGCAATGAAGAAGAGGAATAAGTTTCATACTGCACTTTGCACGTATTTCTTTGCATTTAGACCTTAACGGCTTTGTAGTCACTTTGCTTACAAGTCTTTCAGTCGAAGCGAACCCTCTTTCGACAAGATAAAGTAAATAGTCAAATATGACTTACCCATTATTAGTGCAGAAAGTGTGACTGCGTCGTAACCATGTGGTGCATGTAGTTCTTTAATGCACACTCGGAATGTACCTAAGGTGATTCTCTGAGAAACAAAAAAAAAACATATGTTTACCGATGTAAATGTTTGCTGTGTGACTGCCCTGGTTAAAGTAATCCCGACAAAGACTGTTATCGATAACTAACGTTTTGACAACCAGTAAGCTTAATCCACTCAATGCTGATTGCTTAACCATCGCCCTAAAAACTACAACAAGGAGAGCAATTGACAAACTTTATGCATGAACCGTAGGCTTATTACACTACTAAGGCATGATCAAACATTTCAAATGAGAATATACTACTGGTGTGTTAGTTTATTAAAAAAATTATAATTAAGTGCGTCCTTGCTGATTGGTCGGTTAAACCGTCAAGTCTATCCAATCATATTATTGACCATCACCACTGAAAAAAAAAATTTTCTTAAGTGCATGTCAGTTCAAAGTTTGATTTATAGCACTAACTATTTTTAACGATTGATTCTAGTGTACTAACATATAATGAATAATCTTCGACTGACAACTAGCAACGATTTCCAACGTCTTCCAAATGGCTTATAAATTTTTAACACGCCTTTGTCAGCAAAGATTCGGGGGTACTTTAATTTTTCCAGTAATACCCCACCCAATGCCTCTCTCTTCCCCTGATAAAAATTTCTTGGGCCATTGAGAACGAAATACTTATGAACAAACCTCGATCCAACTAGAAATACTGTTGTAGACGGGTTTTGTTAGACCGGTGGTAGAATGGTGTGGAGAGATAAGGATCGTAGGTACAGACAAAAAAACACGTGGTAGAGTCACATCCTGTTGCAAAGAAAAAATCGTGAATGGTTTATGAGTGTGAAACAGTTGGATGAACTTTGAATAATTAATTAGTTTTTTGTTATTGAATATTTCTTTAAACGAGTAAGTTATTTTGAAGGTAACGTTTTGGGAGCGAAGCTCCTTCGCTTTTGTTTTTGAGTACGAACATTATAAACTTGGCTGAACTTCATAAAACACAAAAAAGGGCAGGAAAAGAGAGATAAAACAATACACGAACGCGAAAATACTATTTAAACTATCTAAATTTAATAGTCATATTCCTAATTCCAAATTGTTTTGACTTATCATAATAAACGCTGATAAAAAACGATGAAAATAAAATAGAACAAAAGAAAAAAAGAAAAAGAAACAGGAAGTAAATGGGCCATGTCCGGGAATCAAACCATCACGTTTTGGTTATAAAGAACTGCTGTGTGAAAACACAGAAGTGTATAACTGAAGTGGAAACACAAAAAGTGACTGGTCATCAGATCATTTGTACAATTCAACAATAGACCAGTTTCAAATTCCTTGCTGCTGCTGATTTAAACAACTGCAGATTTGTAGAAACTTACAAAAACGATCTCTGGATAAAATTTTATAAGATGTGAGATTTCGCCTGTCATTCTACGGCCTTTCTCAAACTGAGTACATTATGCAAAAAACAGTGAACACGTATAAAAAACAGTGTACAATAAGACAAAAGAGATAAAGGATAAAAGGTAAGAACACAATGGGAATGCTAATAAGGATTAATTGTTAAAAAGTATAAAATGTTGTCTTGGTAAAAGCCTAGAATTGTTGTCTGGGTCTTTTGTTACTGCAGTGTGCCACAATTCAAGTACTTTTCTTGTTCTGTAATCTCCTTTATAAGTTATAAAAGCATTTTCAACTGCATTAAAATGGTAATAGTCTCCAGACTTGACTAGTTTTCTACTACTTCTGGAGACCAAGCACTCTAATATGCGGTAGTGTAAAATTGCCAGATATGTAAAGTAAGTTTGAAGTGTGTTTGTTGTTGTTGTTACAGTCTTAGCATCGTTTTAATTAATTGTTGTTAAATATTCAAAGTTACTAATATAGTGAGAGAGAGAGCGAAAACCCAAACCTCCGACAATACAAACAATTGTATGTAGTGTAAAACTATACTGAAATATTGGAATATTCCACTCCTTATTAAGGCTAAGATTGTATAAATTAAATAAGTTATCGCTATTTATAGTCAGCGGTAACTTGGAACTCAAAAATGATCTATTGGTTTTGGCTCTATTAAATCCTGTACTAAGTGTTGGATGATATAAGTAAATCCATCTAATATTTGAGCACAGTAACCAAATTTTTAACGATAGCAAAAGTAAGATAAATGAGTTAAACGGTAGACACTGCAATCAACGTCTCACACTACACACCCAACAATAATATTCGAGCAAGCTCAGCTTGTTTGTAATGTTTTAGCCAAAGAATATCAAAGAAATCCCTTTACCACTATTGGAGCAATTTATATTAAATTGCGTTAACATTAACGTTGCATATAGCATAGAATGGTAAATCGTATTTATAAATATCCGCTAAGGACAATTACAAACAAAATAAGTCGGTAAAATAAGATGGAGGCTGGTTAAGGTGTTCAACCAACCTTGCAGTTGGCATAGTTATGGTCCTTTGATGCAGAAGTGTAGGCGCTAAAATAAACTTTCATCCGGGTGGCGGTTAAATACGATGGTAAGGATTGGTAAGCTATCCAGCTCTAAAGTAAATCAAATGACAATGCAATTTTTAGAACACCTGAAAACGGACAGCGTTTTTTCTGATAATAACTTAATAAATACAATTGTTCATCAAATAAGCTTTTTTGTACTCTTTTTTCAGGTTTTCAGTTGTTTGAACTAGTTTATATATTTCTAAGAAATATATCCAGGACTTGTTTCTCTCGACTGGATTTTCAAAGAACACTTTTTTATTGTAAAAACTCAACACCAGGTACATTATCAGCAACAACAATAGCATTAGCAACAACAGCAGCAACAACAACAACAGGAGGAGCATAAACAACAGCAGCAGCAACAACAACAGCAACGGCAGCAACAAAAGCAATAAAGACAGCAGTAGCAACAGCAATAGCAACAGCAATAATAGCAACGACAGTAACAATGTAAATAGCAACATCTAAAGAACAACAACAAAGACAGCGGAACAATAAAAACGGCAAGTACTAAAGCGAAAGTTTATTTTAGATTATGGTTTATTCAGATCGCAATAAATATGATATTTATCTTGTAACAAGATTACTAATTTTTCGTGAATCGTGATGATGATGATGGTGATGATGATGGTGATGATGATGGTGATGATGATGGTGATGATGATGATGGTGGTGGTGATGATGGTAATGATGATGATGATGATGATGATGATGGTGATGATGATGGTGATGATGATGGTGATGATGATGGTGATGATGGTGATGATGATGGTGATGATGATGGTGATGATGGTGATGATGGTGATTATTGATTATACAGTATATAGCAGTGATGATTATGGTAATGGTTAGTGACAGTGGTAAATAATAACGGGTGATAACATTATGAATCAAACTTTTGGCTCTTGTTATCATTTCTTTTAATTTTTTTCTCTACTAGTGTGCTCTAGCTCAGAAGACTTACATAAACACCTTCATAAAGGACTGCAGAATCTTTTAAAGATTCCTGGAAGATGAAAAGGCGTTTTAAGATTTGTTTTCTAATTTTATTCACAGGCAAGAAACTACCTTGACCCATCTGAAATCTTTAAAGGAGAGCCAGAGGAGATGCTAGAGAAAACCAAGATTTCACTTCAAGTTTGTCAGTCCTTCAGGAGCCAGTTTGAAGAGGACAGGAAAAATATTTCTAAATTTTTCAAAGAAGACCAGGAAGTGAAACCGTGGGAGTTTGCCAGCAACCTAATTTTTACGAGACTTGACAAGTTTATTGAAAGACTTCAGATTATTGAGGTATGTTTAAATTAGGCTTTTCATAAACATGACCGGTTTACCAGTTTCAGCTTTGATCAACATTGTTTTAAGAATACACATGTATTCACAAGCGTTTTTCTCACCAGTTAGTCATGCAGCTTGACATAACTCTTTCTTTCCTAATTGTTTACAATAATACTCAAATAATGAAGGAAAAATTGGCCGTTTGTATGAGATGACATAAACATTTCTTCACCATATACAACTTAAGTTTGTATTTGCACAAATTAAGTCATTATGATAAATGCTGTAACAAGTAGAACAAACAGACACTTCAGCATTTTGTCAAAGAAAGTTTTTTCTCATGATTGCCAATCCTGAAAAAAATCAGTTTCTTTCACTTCTTATGGTAACGATCATAGAACCTTTTGTTGTCTAAACATGCATTGCATCAGTACTTGCTGACACACAGTAATCAATCAATCACTCCGGTAGTCAATCATGCTCTATCTGTTCGTTCATGTTATTTGGGTTACCGAGTTCTGGTTAATACTGTTCTATATATCTCCATTTTCTGTGCTCCTCTCTATCTTCGTCTTTCAATCCAATGTTGAGACTTTGGTTTTCATCTCAGTTTTCTATTTCCATCTCACTAGTGGTTTTACTCTTTCCCTTCTTTCTTTAGCATCAATGTTGATCTCTTTTTTGATACCCTTAATGTACTCTCTTGGAATTCGACCATAACATCTCAAATCCAATTCCTGCCTTCATTTCAGCCAACTCCATCTATTTATGTCTGCCTATTCCATCAACGGTATTCTTTTTTTTTCTCACATTTTCTTTTCAGCACATTTTTTCTTCCCCATAATTATTCCAAATTCAGTCTTCATTCAGCTGAACAACCACAGCACCTTATACAATTATAGGCCTCATGCACACACGTTGAAAAAATCCTACCTTTCATCTTCAGAATTGATCGTTCCCAATACAGGATACCTTTTAGCTCATTAAACTTTTTTCATGCCCTTTTTATGTAAGTTGTTGTTACAGCAAGTTCGATGTCACCACTTGTATACTGATTGTTTCTAAGAATTCACTTTCCCTAAGTTGCAGAATTATTGTTAATCGTTATCATTAATTAATTTTTGGCCAATTGCCACTTGTAATATACTTTATTCTACATAATTTTATACAAAAACTGATGCAATCCTTTCATTAATTATGTTTATACAAATAGCGCAACTGCATGTATCTTGTATTTCGTTGCATTTGATCTCAATGTTACAGGTACACCAAAAATTGCAAACGGAACGGAAACTCTGCCGCCTCAACCATCACTCCTACCTTTACCTTTGTGTTGTCCAGTTTTTCTTTATTATAAATACTTTTCTCTCACTTACTTCTTCTATGCTCTTTACTAATCCTCCAAATCATCGAACTCTCTACAGTTTTCTTTCAAAACATTCATAACGTTTGCAGGAGAGGACTGATCCTTGATGTAATTTAACTCCAACATCAAACACTTCGAGATTGTATCCATCTCACAAGATAGATGATTTCACACTTGAAATAATTTTTTTTAATTTGCATTTTTAGGATCTGTTCAGCACTGCAATGGAGTTCAGCAAACTGGAAAAGGTTGAACTCGGCGGTATAAAAGGGAAAATGTTAAGCCACCAAGTTATTGAAATCTTCGAGGAATTCTCAGATTGTTTTGCTGTTTTTAGTAACCGAACTTATGATGGCTTAGACTCTACAAATAAGGTGGGTGATAGTTTCTATAGATGAATAAAAGAATCAAACCAGAGGCAGTTTTAAAGGAAAATGGTTCTTTGATTTTTGGTGTCATTGACGCATTCGGCAACTTGAGGTCCATTTTCAAAAGTTATCTACTAGTTAGAAATGCACTTTTCTTCCTCCATAAATACATTGTTAAGTTGCATAGCTAAATCCTTTAAGAGCCATGTGGCCCATCGAGCCGGCGCTTATCTCCGGTTTCTGTAGTGTTAAGACTCCCCCTGGACGGGAAACTAATCCATCGCAGGTTAGCTCCCAGCAAACGCTGGTACTCATTTACCTACCCCGGAAGGATGGAAAGCTGAGTTAGCTTAGGCGAAAAAGAAGGTTGCACAAATTTTGAAACCTCAACAGAGCCGTTGATCGAACTGGCGAAATTGTGATCGGAAGGCCGATATCAGTTACCAACTGCGCCAACCATTTTAACATGTAAAAGCTATAACAAAAGAATGCGTCAAAGACTGATGAGGTTAAACATATTGGATAACGGGGTAATCCCTGTTTCTATTTTTAACATTTTACTTATACGGATAAGACTTCGTGATAAAAACACCACTTTGATTAAATTCTAAAAACTAAAACAAAAGCTATACCATATCGATATGTACTTGTGTGTACTTGAAAAAATGACCACGCTACGCGCCTGTAAATTGCCTTATGGTAACCTTTGTTTGTGTCTTTTCAAAGTTATGCATCTGCTATTTGATAAAATAAGAACCAGTTCACTAAATTTGCTCTAAGTTTTAATCTTCCCCTGTGGGATTAAACACTTATAAAAGACCAGGAGTGTTCTTAATAGCTGGTCCACGTAAGGCCCATTTCCCCGGCCGTAACGTTTTATACTGTAAGGCGTGCACAATTAACTATGACTTTTAAGTTACGCGAATCAAACTACGAAGCTTACGGTTTATAAATCATTTTCTTAGTCCCATCTCTCCAGTACTAATATTCAGAATTGAGAAGGCCTGGCGACGGTTCAGAAGATAAACCAAAAATTTTGGATCAAAAGCACCAAGTTGTGAATTGTAAGTACTCACAAGAAGTATTTGTTACACTAATATTCAGATATGTAGTCTATAATTCTCATGGCACCTTTGCTTTTTACAATTACGTCTTCTTTACCCTACATTCCCAACCTAACTAGCTCCATGTACTCTACACAACTGTTTCACAGACCAAAGTTTTCGAGTAACGATCATAAGTATAAGTCAAAGATAAAAACCTGCCACTTCTTGTTGTAGTGCTGCAGCAGTTTTGGTGACAACAGAAAACTTGCTTTAACCCACGACGAAAATGTATACTAAGAAAGGAGTAGAGAATTGGATTCACCGCGCTGTTGGAATACAAGAGCACTTGAGACCATGACAGCATTACCCATATATAGCTGCAAAAGACAAAGAAATACCTGGCGCTATGAATTTTTGAACTTATTGTTTTGCTGCCATAGAAGTTAATTCGCAAACACAAGATAGGGATCCGTAATGAATAACGGCTAACTTATATATCGGTTATCCTCATTCTTGAAAACTGACAAATTGAAAATACTTTTGGTTTAACCTAAGAATTACAATTTCAAACAAGTTAAGTGACTAGTGACGTCAACTTTCAAATTGTGTGAAATTTAGTCTTTTCAACCAACCAAAAAAGTTCAACCCTAAACACTCAAACTAAAAAGAGTTCCAGCACCATTTCCCGATTTTTAGAAACAAAAGACCTGTGACGCTGTCCTTACCTAAGATGCTTTTTTGTCATCTGATGAGTTTGGCCGCTCCACGTACAACTAAATACGTAAGATGCGTCTATTCTCAAGATGTCTTGTAACCGTTGACTTCACCATATACCTGGTATAATCGAAATCCCTTCTGCCACAACGACTTACTTTTACTTTTTAACGTTATTGTTTCTTGCCGTAAAGCATATAATAAGAAAAGTACCTACTATTACATTTACTTTTAATTTGTATTACTGATTTACGGTGGGTATTACATCTATACCCAACTGACTGGTTTTGTGTTCGGCGATCCCTGAGTCAAATACAACACGTTCTGTTGATCACAAACTGCCGTCTCATACTTGAGGTTTTAGCTGTGTTGTGTGTGTTAAAGATTCTGGCTAAAGGATACTCTCAAATACTAGTTAGTTTAGTAGATATGTAACTTGAATTATTTTTATATTTATTTTTCCGTACTACTTACCGAAATGAACTTCCATTTCCAAACTCCCACCACAGGTGCGTGACGTAGAACGGTACAAAGCAGAGAGCATAGCAAGCTACAACAGCAATGAGCATGCGCACAACTTTTCCCTTGGCTTGAGCAACTCTGAAAACTTCGTTGTCACCAGTATCTTTGGCAGATTGTCTTAGCTTTACAACTATGATAACATACCACAACGAGACAAGCGGTAAGGGTATCGCGTATGTCATGGCAAATGTTATCACAGAGTATGCTTTGCGATAGCTATCACTTGGCCATCCCATCTCTTGACAAACAATTTGTTCGCCCTGATATTGGGTTTCCATGACAGCAAGCAAAGGAAAACCAACAGAGGCTGCCATTAGCCATACAACAATCAAAATATATTTGACCTGCGACGTGGTGATGCGGGGCTCGTATGGATGGACAATAGAGCGAAAGCGATCTGTTGATGATAGAGAAATATTCTATAATTGTTTGATGTTTATGGCGCAACAGGACTTAAAGCTTTTTTTATTATATTTTTAGCATAAAAATTAATTTCTAATAAAAAAAAAATCTTTTTCTCTAACAAATAAAGGGTCGGTTGCTGTGATGTTTTCTTTGTTTTGATTTCTTAAAAGTGGCGTAAATGCTCCAAACGGCTTCAACATTGGCAGTTTGATGAAAGCATTGCAGCTGTTTCGCAGAATTCAAGGAATCAGCATGGTTTAAACCTGAACCGAACAACCTCAATCCTAAGGCTGTTCTTGTACAGGACTGGGTAGATGGTCGATATACGTTTAACTACAAACCATGCAGTACGTGTTGGAAACTACCAAGTGTCAGCGAAGGTGAATTTATTTTTAATATGTCTTCAGTCATTTACTTGAATTGCTCACATAAACACAAATATCGTTTCTTCATATAAAGTCAAATATTTGAATAGTTTTTGCTGTAAAATGAAATTTGAGTTAGAACATTTCTATATTATAGTATACATGGTTTTTGAATTAGCCTTGATAGAAAATAAATTGAACGATCATAACATTTCACCAAATTAACTATTTCGTTATTGTGCGCCTGCTGAATACCTCAAGACTACCCCTGTCTCATACGAGATATATTCTATCTTTGGTGATGACTTAATCATCTACCGTAGCTAACGTATATTTTGTCATTTATCAGTCTCTAAGCAAAAAGAAAGCGCGTCCAAGATTACTAGTATGAAAACATTAACTTCTGTATTGATTTCGCAAAACTTTGCTTACTATACTATGTTTTGCAGTAAGTCAAGGGAGGGGCACTATCTTTGACTCCCACTCAGGGCTGGAACATCTGTGATTGAATCCGGGAACTCACGGTTGTAAGGCAGCGATCTTATCAACTGCGCCAGCGATATTGCAAACTGTGCCAGCAAGTTACCATTTGCGCCAGCCACGCTGCCTCTCGCTTCTTTTCGTTGACGTTGCATCAAATTCTTACGAGGTTGGTAAAATAAAAATACAAAGTGCCTATGGGAAGATGCAACGTATGCAATGGAAGAAGCCATTAAATGGTTAATGACAACTACCCGGAAGGCCCTTTTAATTGTCTTTTAAAATTCCCTCCCCCTGAAGAATCCCAACTGTTAGGAGGTAAGCCAGTTGGTTATTTGCAAAGTTTGGCGAATAACTCCTGGGATCACCGGGGACAAATCCATTCAGTACTCCGAGTTGAGGATTAGAGCCCAGGTCTTCCCATTTAAATTCCCGACTCAGAACGCTCAGCTTCTCTGCCTGCCAGTTATTTTAGTAACATTGTGTTTGCATATTGACTTCAGTTGAAGAAAAGTTGATGCAGTGAATGTTACAAAAAGTAACACCATCGCCAACCTGCGAAGAACTGGAACCGGGGCTACAAGCTCGCTCCGGTCTACCAGGCGCCCTTACGATCTCAACACTAAAGCGAGGCTGCTAAGGAGTCATATAACTGAAGAAGGGAAATGGATGGTCAGTACCAAAAACTCCTCTTATATTTTCGTTTTAATGGTTAATGAAGAAAATTACGATTGGTTTTTGATAGCAAACCTCATTCCCGGGACTTTTTCCTATGTGATGGAAACAAGGTTGTTTGATTGCGCAATCTAAACCATACTTTTACGTTAAATAATTAAATTTGATACGTAAATAATTAAAGGTATTTCGATATATACTTTTGAACTTAAAAACGACAAAAAACATTTTTTCCCACCTAAACTGATAGCCGTAATAGTTCCGATGGATGCCATGATCGACATGCCTTGTGCGGTTGGCAGTAACTTGCACATGGCGTAACCAAAGGGCCAATGGTTTAACTCGTAGTAGATAATAGTAAAGGGGATACAAATAGCTCCCACGCTGAAATCTGCCACTGCTAGGTTGGCAATGAGATAACCAGTTACTGCAACAATCAAAACAGATCAATGAGCTAACAAAGCAACCTGGACGATGTAACTAACGAAGCTCATGGTTGCTGAAAACTTTTACGTCCCGAGAAGGGGAGGGGCAAATTTCAATGGCACTCCTAAGAGGTACCAATCTGGGCGTGGCTTAGGTCGATTTCAAACGCTCAGAGGTACCATCCAAAAGTGCACATGTGGACAACATTTCAATCAATTTAATGAGGCTAAAGATAACAGCATCAAATACTTTTTTATGATATTGAGGAAGTCCCAAAGGTACCGCACTGAATGCAGTTTGAAAATCTAATAAGTAGAGCAAATAAGAGAATGCATAGTCTCAGAGTATGTAAAGCTAATAGCTATTACACATGTGACATTCCTTCCTTCTTTCCTTCCTTCCTTCCTTCCTTTCTTCCTTCCTGCC
>JAOBBB020382351.1:0-18174 GCA_025331005.2 Zoanthus gigantus
TATATTCTTTCATCCAGTGACAATGAAAATAAGGAATCGAAGAAGCGGTTGAACATCAAATATATACCATTGGGCGCACAAGGAATGTTGGTTAAAAATGTTACCAACCATAATGCTTTGCAAACGCCATGCACCAAATAGGATGCTGCCTAGCTCGCTCGCTTCAGGCTCGCTCGCTGCGCCAGCAAAAATTGCTGTTATTGTACCTCTACAATTACTAGGTTATCTATGAAATTGGTTTATTGGGTTAGGAGTATTATCTATAAAATTGCGTCCCCTTCAGAGTTACTAGGTAATCTAATGCGTGACCAGGTTTTCTAGATCATCTTTGAAGTTGTGTTGCTGGTTGCTGGCTATCATTACATCTCAACTAATTCCTTTTAAACAGAACCGGTTAAACCAGCTGAACCAGAACCGGAATCAAAACCAGAGGAGACCATAACGACAGTTGAGACAATCGAAGTTGAAACATTACCAGAAATTGACATGGACAAGAACCCGGATGAAAGTGAAAACATTACTTTAACTATAGATCAGGACGGAGCCACCACAACAACAGAAGTCGTTAAAACGACGGAAGATGACGGAACTATAATAACGACAACCAAAGTCATGAAAACTATAGTGATTGAAGGAGACGAACTTACGGAAGATGATCTGGCTGCAGGTATGTGTTCTAATTTCGCGTTAGGGGTGGGATAAAGCTTTGATAACGCTCCACTACATGAATTATAGAAACAGTTTTATTATTCGAATTTGGTTGGATATTTGGGAAGAGTTTTCTCAACAAATATATACCATACAATTTTCATATGGAAAATTTTTCCATAAAGTTAAACAATTAACAAATTGCATGCTTTTTGTTTTACCGTTTCTCTATTACAAATACTTGCATATCAATCCGCACGATTGCTTGCTGCATCAAATTTGTGTTGCCATGAAAACTACTGATGATTGCGACTAATTATTATGTAGTATGAATTATTAATATCGGCCGTGGTTGACGAAGTTGGTTAGACCTCTGCCTTCCGACCACAAGGTCCAACCACAAGGTCCCCAGTTCGATTCCTGGCTCTGTCTAACTTTGAATATTGGTGCGACCTTTTATTCTGCCTAAGCTAACTCGACTTTCTATCCTTCTGGGGTAAGTAAATGAGTACCAGCGTCTGCTGGGAGCTAACCCGCGATGGTTTAGTGTCTCTTCCTCTTCCTTCCCTTCCTTCCAGTTACGCCCATTGTCTTTTTTTGGGACACCAACATGGCCGCTACGCCTGTTGTCTTTTTTTTTGGGACACCAACATGGCCGCTACGCCTTTTGTCTTTTGTTTGAGGCTCCCACATGGCCGCTACGCCTTATGTCTTTATTTGGGACACCAACATGGCCGCTACGCCTATTATCTTTGTTTGGGACACCAACATGGCCGCTACGCCTATTGTTTTTGACAGCATTTCACTTTAAAGAATTAACTTATTATCGGTACAAGATCAGTGAAAAAAAAAATTTCTAATTCATGAAAAAAGTTATAGGGATTTATAACCGGGGGTTACTTCCTATAATTATTGGTATGATAGGGGTGTCCGTTATATATATATATATATATATAGGGTTCAAAATTGGCAAATTTCTATTTTTAGGTTTTGAGAGAAGAATGGAAGCTATTTTAGGATCAAAAATTTTTACGCTTTGCTGTTTTTGAGGTATTTTATTTTACATTTCCCGTCAAGCAGCCCTACCCTTCTTACCCCTAAATAACCCCTCCCCTCCCCCTCCTGGGATTTTTATCTCCATGACTTATGATGGCTTTTTTTGATTGGAATAGTTAAACATGCTGAACCAGAACCGCAATCGGAACCCAAGCAAGAGGAGATCGTAACGACAGTTAAAACATTCGAAGTTGAAACATTGCCAGAGATCGACATCATCAAGAGCCCGGATGAAAGTGGAAATATTAGTATAACAACAGATGAGGACGGGAGTACCACCACAACTTCCGTTGTTAAAACGACGGAAGATGATGGAAGTATAACAACAACAACCAAAATTATGAAGACTATAGTGATTGAAGGAGACGATGTTACGGCAAATGGAATTACTGAAGGTACGTGTTCTTCAGTTCTCGTGATGGAATAGGTACGTTTTGTTTACAGACCTTTGGTTTTTCCAACTATATTCGTAACAGGATCTTTTTGCGTGATGAACTAATGAGCTTGTCTAGCTTTATCTTTTAGGAGTTTGGTGGATATGAGAGTAGATAGCGGAAAGCGTAAGAAAACCGATTTATTATGTTTAAAAGAAAGAAAGACTTCAATTATGTTGCAGAAATTGAACTGTCTCAGTTAATATCCCTTTCAGCGAGCCTGTGAATGCTAATGGCACTGAGCTGATAAGTAAAAGAAATCTGATCTATTAACCTTAAGTACTGCAGATTAATTTTGTATGGATTAGCTTCATTTTAAAATTTTTTAACGACCGTGACCGTTTAAATTGTTGGAAAGATAATTTTTATACAAAATATTTTTGGAATTTTTTCAACGTCAGAATGAATCAAAAGTGTGAAACTGATCTTGGTGATTCCGTGAACTGCAGAAACTATCAATTCAAAACTTTTCCGGTTTCAAAATCGGAACTGAAAACTCTCAGTTTACAAAAACACCAGTCTCAGATTTCCCTGCTTGTCTTGTATTAACATACTTATTTTGGTACCAACCCCTCCTCCCTCGTGATTGCAGGCGACACAGAAGAGGAAGGAGGCAAACCAGCCGAGTACGAATATAAAGTTACGACTTACACGGGCGACAAATGGGGAGCTGGAACCGACGCTAATGTACTTATTACCATATATGGAGAGAACGGTGATACAGGCGAACGCAAGCTTGATAACACAGGAAATACGTTTGAGAATTCGAGGTGCGCAGTGTTAATAAATTCTGGTCAATAAAAAACAGTTTTTAAAGGATTAGAGGAACAGAAAGAATTATTTTTTATACATTTTACAATCGCTATAAGTATCATGATTCTTAGGGTTGGAGTGCGTTAATGCATTTTCCGCGCTTTTTCAGCCATTTGAAAGAGAAGAAGTTCCTTAGCTAAAGAGCTCTTATTAAAATTATGTTTCTTTATCTGGTTTCATGTTCATGTTCGCATGTTTGCCTTTACCTTGTAACTTCTTTCAAACCCTGTTCATCCTCCACTAAGAGTTTTTTTTTCAACAACTAATTAAGGCGACATTCAATGGAAAGTTCCCAAGGTGATCCAAAAGTTGAAACTTTGACACCCGTGCGCCGTAACGGATAGTACAGAACAGATAGATTGGTTCAATGCTTAACCCGGTGTTTAGCAAGAAAGTAACATATCTGGGTTCCTATTTCTGCATGCCGATAATTGATTATATCACGACAAGGACTGTTACAAGTGGTGAAATAGGTATCAAATGAATACTTAGGTCCAGGTTAGAAGATCTCAGTTGATTATGCAGATGGTATTGCATGCACCAACTTCTAGCACAAGAGGTAAAATGCAACAACACATACAGCTGAAAGTAGTGTAAAGCCCCCATTGACATCTAGAAATATTTAACTTCATATTATAAAATCGAAGATTGTTCAAGTTTAATCCGCTGTCATTGTAGTCAGCGGTAACTATAAAATCGAAAATGGTCTTTCAGATCTAGATACAGTTTAGTGTGCAAACAATCTTTGAAATTAAATGACGAAAAATTTACATGAAAATAAGAGTCACTATTATCACGAAAGAAATCAAGCTTGCGATGAAACGTGTAAGACTCTGAATCAACGCTCTATTTTTATACAGGGTTTAAACTTATGAATTGGAACTGTAAGCTAGATATGAAAAGCTAGATGGGACAAGGGGATGGGATGAGAAAAGGGCCAACAAAATTATTAAATAATTTTGTTCATTTTAATTAGACTTAGGGTTGTTTTTCTTGTCCTACAGCATTGACTCGTTTCAAGTCAATACTCCATATCTCGGGCCCATGAGAAAGATCCGCATTGGTCACGACAACACTGGGCTGGGAGCAGCCTGGTACCTAGATAAGGTATGCCAGTACAGCAAATTCCATTTTGGCACAACTTAATCATTTTTCCAGTTTTTTCTTCTTGAATGTTTTCTTTCACAAATATCCGTTTTAATTCATTTTTACCTCTTTCTGCCGAGTTTTCAAAGTTTTCCGTTTTTTAGCAAAACGATCGCGGAAGATTAGTAAACAACGTCAGAGATTATTTACTAAATGCGGTTGAATCAATTTGTGTGGATTCAAAGATTTGTCACAGGCTGATTCAATTATTGATACACTTACGCGGGTTTTTCGTATTACAAAAAATTGCAACAGTCGCCGGTTAAAAGTATCGAGCAATCATTTAGAATAAAAAGCTATTTTTTGAACTTTTAGTTATGAATTCTACGCTTTATCCAAACCAGGTAACTGTGAATGACCCAAAAGAAGACAAATTGTACGAGTTTCCATGTTATAGATGGTTCCCAGATGAGAATGACGGCTCTTTGTTTTGTGAAATTGCGTTACCAGGTGAGTTGATGAACTGTGGAATTGCGTTACAATGTGAACCATTGGCCTACAAAATACCTTTTTGTGAAGGTTGTTTTCAAGCAGGCTAGGTGAAAAGGTACTCCGTAACTATGCATTATTATTTCGTAAAAGTAATGTTAAGTTACTTTATCATATTGGTAGGTGAACTTATTGCGTTACAACTTTAGCAGAAACTTTTTTGAAATGGTAAAATTATACTCTTCTTAGCTTGCAGATAGACTACGAAACTAGAATTCTAGGTAATTAATAAGCCGTTGGACGCTCAAACCAGTAAAAGAGGAACATATTTCCTTTTGCTCTCCTCAGTTCAATTATACATGTTCTTGTAAATAACAAGATGAGGTTGCCCATAACAGCAAACTTATTTAGGAACAAAAAATCAATCGCAGCTTTTTTGGTAAATATTGCTTGTTATCCGTAATTAATTACAAAAAAGCAAGCTGAAAAAACATTTCAGTTGTATCTTTTTTATTTATACATGATTGAGGGAGATTTTTGTGTCTAACCACCATGATTTAAACAATCGTCTTACCTTTCTTGAACAAAACCAGATGTTAAACCTGCTGAACCAGTCCCCGAAGGCAAGCCGGAGGAGACCATAACAACAGTTGAGACAATCGAAGTTGAAACATTGCCGGACATTGACGTCAATAAGATCCCGGATGAAAATGAAAATATTAGTGTAAAAACTGATCGGGACGGCACCACCACGACAACAGAAGTCGTTAAAACGACAGAAGACGACGGAAGTATAATAACGACAACGAAGGTCATGAAAACTATAGTGATTGAAGGAGACGACCTTACAGAAGATGAGTTGGCCGCAGGTATGTGTTCTAACTTCCTGTGAGGGGAGGGGTAAACATTGATTGCAGTTGTTTGATACTTCATTACTTTAGTTGAATCTGCTTGTTTTTTCCGCTTCATTTATTATGATTTTATTGGAGATTTACAAAAGGCCTTGTCGCGGGTGGTTAACTTGCTTTTTGTCATAAGTACATACGAAATCAAGTTTTTAGTACATGTGCATTTGCACACTATTGAAAATTGCAATTAAAAGTCAAAAATAAATGTTTTTGGTTTTTTTTTTTATTAATTTCAATTTTAGTAATAACTTTGCTTTACAACTATTAAGAAGGTTCTTACATTGCTGCAATTCTTTTTCTTAAGTTTAATGGAACATCATTCATCACCTATGTAAATTCTAGCAGCATCTTTTCTACTTTCTGGCTTTTAGTTTCCTAACAATTACATATGGTGCAAACTGATTATTACGTAGGATCTTATTATATATTTGTCATTATAATATGCAAAAAGCTGAATAGAGTTCTCGTGAAGCTGGTAAGTGTTTTTCGTATTAGTTTTCACTGATTTAAATAAATAGTTCTCGTTATTTTTTTTTTACACTTAAAAGTGAATGAAGGAAACAGGAAAACGTACATTTTTTGACAAATGTGTCAATATTTATGCAACACACGAGAATTCTGTTTCGTAGTTATAACACGTTAATACGGGAAGCACAGTTTACTAGAAACACGGCCGCGGAATAAAAACATTAGTAGCAAATAATTTTGAAGTTAGGCAAAAAACATTTTTAAAGTGTTTGAATGTAACAAAAAGCGCCTGCTTACTGTTCACAAAGGCAAAAGATTCGTTGCCGCGTGACGAAATGTTTTTCCAAAGCAATGCCTCAATTTCTCTTTTGTCTTTAACAAAAGCAGAAAGATCGGTTTTCATAATAAATATATAAAATCGAATATATCTGAATATTCTTTATAATGCTTAGTACCTTTTATTTTGAATGAATTTGCTTTGTTATAGCTCTGGAATTGCTTAAACAGCCAATCAGTGTCGTGAACTTGAAGCCGAATAAAAGTATTACCATTTCACTTATATTAATAACTATTGTAAGTATTTAGTATTTCTAAATACTAAAATAGTATTACTTGATGTTTTCTACTAAGCCGTTGGAAGAAGTTAAATTGGGGAGGAAAAACAATGTGTTTGACATTGCGGGAACAACTTCTTCTGGACAGTTGTCAATATTATAGCCATCTATTCTCTTTGATTTACATGCACGTACTAATAGTTTCGCCAAACTTCATTTTACTTTTTATATCTTTCTTACTGCTATCGTTAAAAGAGAATCACTAAGGTAAATTAGTCCTAATTGAAGAAGCCGTTGTGGTTACGTTTGCAATGTGCATAAATGCAAAAGAAAAAAAAATTTCAAAATACTTTTTCGTAACATCAATGATTAAGTTGTTTTTTTCTAGCGATTCATAAAAAGCGAGAGATTGCTTAGCAACTTTTCTTAAGAAAATTGGAGTATATTGCATTATTTTAATAGGGCTTCTGTTAAAAGCCTGCGTCTAAAAACACAGTTAAACTGTTTCTTTTCACATTTAGCCCACTAAACGAAGAAATTTGCGAAATTGTTCCAGGCGTTCCCAGCGCAGATGCTAAGAACCAGGGACAAGAATCGCGAAACATAAACCATTCGCTGCTGTCTTTTCTTATGCAGGCAAAGAATAGGAAATGTGGTCTTGTGTGAGAAAATATTTTGGAAAAATTATGCAGTTTTGTGTATATCTTACATAGTTACGCTCACCCGTGCTTACAAACGCACACATTTGTTTTGATCGAATTTGCTTCAAAATGTAACTTGTGTTGATAGATGGATCAAAGTGGCGTGTTCAGTTACCCGTACCGACGACAACTAAGCACTTTTCTGGTTAGTTTTTCAACAACCATTTTCAAAGTTTCTCCTTATTTTTAATACAATTAAGTCGGAACATGCAATTTAATTTTTAGCAATGCAAAATTTTCTTCGAAATAATGGAAATGAAAACAAATTTATAGCGCGTATGCATTGTGTAGTTATGCCGGACCTGCAAATGAACTCTTCAAGTTTTAACAGTTCGAAAGTATATGTGTGAAAAACTAATGCAATGTTTTTTTCCTTCGATACATTTAAAGCTATTTCTTGCTTACAATATTTTGTTCGAATGGAATTGAAACATTCTCCTAAAATGCCTATTACAAAAAAGAAAATGCAAAACCAATAAGAGATTTTGTGATACAAGCAAAGAGATAAAAAAAAAAATGAAGTGTATTTTCTTTCCACATAACGCAGTTCTATTAGTACTGATGACGTCAGGAGATTGCAAAATCTGCCTGCTAAAGTACACGTACTTTTTGTGTAACGCAGAAATGCTTAAAATTCGCAGTGCGATTATTTATCTAAAATGATAAAATTTCGGCTAAATGACACAGATTGTTATGGAATAAGAACTATAAGTAAAAACTGTAGTTAAGGTATCTGCATTTTTTTAACTGTACATTTTTTTGAAATGGTAACTGAGCCGTTTTCCACAACAGTGATACGAATTTTGAATATATCATGCGTTGTTACCATTGGTTCAAAAGCTAAAAGTTATTCCTACTGTTAAGCCTGGTCCTCACTACGACATAAACATAAGCATAAACACAACGATTTTTATTTCGTAACGAGGACAGCCGCGACATAAGCATAAGCACAAGCACAAGTTTATCAAAATCTTCTGTTCTTCTTGTGCTTATGCTTATGGTTATATCGCTTATGTCGCTAGTGAGAACAACACTGACATAAGCATAAGAATAAATTAAACCATTCAGCCAATCATATGGAACTTGGCTCCAGGTTTCCCTCACAGAAATCTAAACGACTGCGAGTAAGTACAGTTCGTCCGCCATCTTGTTTTGTGTGTTGGAGAGAGAGCATGGTAGCTAAAATTAGCTTTGCCCTTGCGTACAACGTTATGCTTATGTCGCAGCTGTCCTCATTACGACATAAGATTCCTTATACTTATGTTGCAGTGAGGAACAGGCTTTAAGCTGCGCTGTGTTTTCAGAAATGTATCTTGCAAAACTTCTTAAATAAATTCTTTTAACTACTTGTAAAACTGTTACTTTAGAAACGCCGACGCAGCACTCCGTGTATTATCTCTGAAGAAAATAATGATTTCATGATTTTTGTTCATGCACCTAGTGGAAGCCAAAACATACTTTTAATTGAATGAAGTGCTGGCATCGTTTTGGGCTTTAATGATATTTTAATGCGCAGGTTTTGAATACATTGTCAATGTCCACACGGGAGACAAGTTTGGGGCCGGAACTGACGCTAATGTTGTCATCACCCTGATTGGAGAGAAAGGCATCTTGGGAGAAATGAAGATTGACAATGAAGGAAATACGTTTGAGAAGGGATCGTAAGTATAATCACGCCATACCACGTAACCACGCCAAATACTAAAGAATGTTTGCAGAATTTTGGTTTCATGTTTATTATTCCTCAGTCACATAAGTGAATTAGAGCAGTTAGTCTGCTAACAAGGACACAAGAACTGCAAATACTTCACTGTTACAAATTCACTGCAACTTTTTGGTTACTACACCGAATTATTATGTGTAGTTTTACTGAAAATACCTGTCCTGAGTTCTTCCCAATGAAAAAAAGCTATGGTGAGTTAGGTGTATCTAACTAGATACCTTAGTGGCTTATCTGTCCTAGCTTATTGCCAAAACTTCATTACATCTACAACGTGGTTAAAACTGACGTTTTTTTGATGACCAAAACCGCTGGACGGTAAAATAGCGGGCGCGTCTCAAACAAACTAATGTCAACCCAGCAGCGTGGAACCGGTCTATGAATTTGCATTGGTTTTTTGCCACGTGGTCTTTGAAATAAGGTTCCATCAATGTTCCGTTTAGTGAAAAATAATACACAATATTCTCCATTCAGACGAAAAATTGATTTTAACTGTCGGTCATTAGGTTTATCCCCGTTGTCTTGGGAGATGAAACTAACGGTGACTCGGCGAGCTTGTTTGTTTTTTTATCCTGTGGTTTGTGCCGCGAGTTACTGCATGGGTTTTAACGGTTTCATCTATTTGTTTTACTTTATACTTAAACGCTATTCAGTTACTGTCCTCTCTTAGTAGGTGGCTCCACCTGAATTGTTCTTCAATTGGTACAGGATTTAACGAAACTGAAACCAATTGTAGAATTGCCCGCAGTTTAGGTATCCTGCTAAGGAACAGTAACTGTTTTGCTATTTATTTCCTGCATCATTTTAGTTATGTCTGTTCAGATATCTGTTTACTCTCTGACATGAGCCAGCCGAATGTGCCATCATATTTGTTTACTAAATACTCCCAAAAGGTTACCTTTCTAAAAAGACGAAAAATACTCATTTGACCTTTTGTTCGCTTTCGATTCTCTTGTTCGCCTTCGCTCCTACAAGAGGAGAAAGCTTGCAAACCGGCTACCATTAGTGCCTCTAGTCCCTTCGGGCGGCTTTTCTTTAGATAGCTGTTATGAATCTTTTTAAGTACTCAATTTTCATACCCGCTATCCTTAAACGCTTTTAAGTTATCATTACTTAAACTAGTTCTTTATCTATTTGTTCAACCGACGTAATGCACAAGAAAATACCAATCACCCTTTTTGGAAATTAATAGTTTAACTAAACTGTCAGAGAAAAGACGTCAAGTAATCGTTAAATTTCCTTTTGCTGTGAAGGTATTTATTTTTATTTACCTTCATAACAGTGGAGTAAATTATTAATAGACATTAATCAAATAACGTTTAACAAATTTCACCGTGAGTGTTTCTAGAATTAAATAGAATTTTTCATATATATTAGTTATCATCTCTTTGCTGACTGCTTTAGCTTAAATGTGATTTCCCTTATGCTGTTTGTACCGAAAGTAATCTTTTCAGGTATCTTCGAATTCGTTATAATTAATATTAAGCACGGACGGGCGCGGTTGGCGCAGTTGGTAAGATCTCTGCCTTCCGATCACAAGGTCCCCAGTTCGATCCTCGGCACTGCCGAGATTTAAATATTTGTGCGACCTTCTTTTCCGCCTGAGCCAACTCAGCTTTCCATCTTTCTGGAGTAGGTAAATGAGTACCGGCATCTGTAAGAAGCTAAACTGCGATGGATTAGTGTCCCGTCCATTGGGAGTCGAAGATTCTCATTCGCGTAACACTAAAGAAACCCGAAATAAGCGCCGGTTTTCATGGGCCACCATGTTCGTAATTGGCTTAGTTACTGTAGCAGAGTAGGCTGCTATAATTTTAAATTTTATTGATAATATGAATTGGATATTTGTTTTAACCATTGTAGCCAAGTACGTTCGTAAACATAATTCTTGAACATCTTATGAATTGATTTTCTCATTGTTCAGGGTGGAAACTTTTAACATGTGGAGCAGTGTTCATCTTGGAGAACTTCAGAAGATTCGCATCGGCCATGACAACAGTGGTGTGGGACCAGCTTGGTTTTTAGATAAGGTGAATTATCCACAATTTAACATGCCGTTTCTGCAGAATATTACCAACAATCTTTATCCTTAATATAGAGCTTCAAAGTCCGAACTCCAGTTTGACCATTGTATTGCGTCCTCAGCAAGACAAGCACTCAATTGTTCCTAGGAACCTACTACTATGGAAAAGCTAAGTTTGACTAAAGTTTTCTTTACAAATGTGGAGTACTGGTCAGCGGTAGTCAGATGTCCTAAAATACTGAAACCGAAGTCAGTAATAAAACTAACAACAGACCTTTTTAAATCAAAACTTTTTATAATAAATGGTTTTGTATTCCGGGCTTTTTAGGATTTGTACAGTAGATATAATTAAAACTATTGATATACGCTGTAGAAAAATGTTAAAAAATTGAACAATTTTGCTTTTGTAGAAATCTCTCGGGATGCTAGTTTTAACTCTTTAAAAAGTTGAATAGGCTCGGTCTTTGTTTCATCGTTTGTTTTTTTAAAATTTTCGCTTTTATTGGGTTTATACAGGTAACCGTTGAAGATAAAAAGGATGGTAGCAACTATGAGTTTCCCTGTGGTCGTTGGTTCCCGGATGACAATGATGGCCTTAATGTGCGTGAGATTGAAAATCCTAATCGAAAGAAGGAACAAGGTTTGTACGAGGTTAACAGTTTGTAGGCGACGAGTTTTGCCATTGTTTTTCTTTAATATTTGTCATTTGATCTCACTTTCTTGTCACAACAGAAATCCGAGGTGAACCTGAAGGTGCGACCACAACGGTGACGACCATAACAACAACTAACATTATAAAACCTGTAACAAGAGGCGGTGATGGTTTCACGGAAGAGCAGAAGGCTGCGGGTGGGCGTGACTAACTTTATTTACATCCATCCATCTACCCAAGCGTCTAATTGGTCTATCCTTGCATCCACTTTCTGTATTTTCCGTCCGTTGGTCCATTCATCATCCTTTGCGTCAGTCCATGTTTTGTCTATGCTTTATTTTATTGCGGAGGAGCTGAGTGAGAAAATGACAATTTTTCCTCCATCTATTTTTTCACCATCAGTCTGTCTGTCTGTTTTAGCATCTAGATACATTTTCCAATCACTTTGTCTGTCCGTCAATGCTTTTAACAAGCCGAAGAATTCATGTGTACATATATATGTGTAGTGTTTCAATGCTTGTATGCATCAATTCGACCGTTCATCGATGCATACGCTCGTTCAAGCAAACATCCAGATATTTATCCGTCTGTCAGACCAAAAATTTAACCTTCTTTCTAATCATGTACCCGACCGTTCGTCCATGCATCCAGAAACGTATATGAACATATGAAAGTTTTGTCCCTGAATTCTCCAGTCCATGTTTTTGTGCAACTATCCGTCTCGTATAAGTTTAAGTATTCATCAAACAGTGCATCCATCCATCAATACATTATCTATCCCTCCGTCGATGCCTCTATATACCTAAATATATATTGAAGGAACAGTGTATTCAGCCCTTATTCATTCGTCTGTTCAACCAAGCACCCTTTATTACCCCATCTATCCGTCAGACCATGTATCTATTCACCGAGCAGTGTTTCCATTCGTTCATTCTGTTCTCCCTTCGTCAGTCCATGCATCACGTCACAGCAGCTGGTTAAGGGATTGGCTTTCTCACTCTCCTCACTGCGTATCTCTCTTAGTTGCGTGTCGTTATAGGTGGCAAATATATTAATGCCTTTAATCGTTATTCTTTAGAATGTAACTGAAATAAACCTTGGGCAAAAAAAAAAACCGATTTAACTATGGATTGCTGCCCGATAGGTTATGAATACATCGTCAATGTCCACACCGGAGACAAGTTCGGGGCAGGAACCGACGCCAATGTTTCCATTACTTTGATCGGGGAGAAAGGTATTCTTGGAGAAATGAAGATTGACAATGATGGAAATACGTTTGAGAAAGGATCGTAAGTAAAGTGCACAATTATTTTTGTCCCACTCAATTTCTCTTTTGTCATAATTGTAGTTTCGGCTTCCTGGAAAAACGAAGTCATCTATATCTTCATCTTTCTCACGCTCTCTCAGTTCAACTTGCTAGACTTGGACCACTACTTGAAAAAAAAATTGATTTTTTTGAAGTCGAATAACCGTTGAACTTGTAAGCTTCATTGCAGATCTTCAGTATGATGAATATTGACCGTTAGTATTTGTATCAACCATAAATATTGGTGTTTTGATCGTGATCTATACTTCAGTTTTGTTACTTAGCCGAGTAGGTACCAATGAATCGTTAAATGTTTTTATCTTCGGTAAAATAATATTAAAATCATAAAAACAGTTAAATTCAGTGCAATTTCTTAATTCCCCGTGCATTACCATTTACGTTATTTGAATCAATAAATTGGTCTATTACAGTTATTAAACAGGAATAATATAATGACATTAAGCGTGGAAGCTCATAGAAAACACGAAGGGCTATTTGGACAATGTCGCGTCTCCCCAGAAAGTGGAATTGACGATTTTCAATAAATTCTAAGTTTAGGCAGAAAGAGAGAATTATATGTAAAATTTTGTCTTTCTGATATGAATGAATGTGGCTCTTAGGTAAAAGCAAATCATTGAAAACTGTAGGGAGAAGTCCTTTCGCGCACAAGAACATGAACACTTTTTTTATCAAAAGCCTAGAATTTCATTTCTTTTGTTTTGCAGGGTGGATACATTCAACATTTATAGCAGTCATCATCTCGGAGAACTACAGAAGGTCCGCATCGGCCATGACAACAGTGGGGCGGGACCAGCTTGGTTCCTGGACAAGGTAATAGCAATAAGAAAGCAGTCTATTGTTTTAATTGTTTTTCATTGGTTTAAAACCTACCACGTGTCTGACTTACAAAGGACTTTCTAGAAACGCTGTTATGCGCATGACCATTTTACAGAGTCTAGTATTAAATACGACGCTTCTTATTTGCAGGTTGTACATCTTGGGGAAATATGCTATTTGCTTCAAACATTGTTATAGCCAAAACATATCAAATTAAATAAACAGTTATTAAAATCAGAAATCTCAAAACATTGTGATTCATCACTACATCGCCTCTCAACACATTATTTCGACTTAACAAAGCATTGTATTTGATAAGTCTTGTTCAGTGCTTTATAATTAACTGTTGTGACAATTGCTGATTAGATCTTTTTTTGGAAGGTTGCTATCCCATAAACGTTTTGAGCCAAAATGAAATGTTGTTTTACAAATACCATAAGTTATTTTTAAATAGAAACTAAAGCAAAGCTCAAGTTAACGTTCTAAAAGAGCCCGCCAAAGAATCCAGGCCACTTTGCCTACGTCATTTTGTAGCGGGGCAGTCGTTACGTGCACATCGAATCACAAGTAGCTAGCCATCTGAAAGCGTGCGAAATAGTGTAAAATGGCCTTTATATCTTTTTCTGTCTTAACACAGGTGACTATAGAAGACAAGACGAAAGGAAAAATGTCGGAGTTTCCCTGTTCTCGCTGGTTTCCGGATAAAGACGATGGTCTCGTTGTACGGGAGATCGAAAGTAAGGACTGGAAGAAAAAGCCGGGTATGCAAAAATTTATTCTTGTTAGAACTACTTAATTAGCATTACAGTATATAAAAAAACTTCATATGAGCTTTCGATTGCTTCTTTGTTCTGCCGTTGACTAAATTGATTAGATTCTGACTACCATGGTCACGTAACAGGTTGTTATGGGTCATCATACAAGCATTCCATACAAAGTCTCTCATTTTTCATTTTTAACCACTCATCCCCTCCCCCCCACACCCACACCCACACACACACACACACTGCCTCAAGTACTGTATTTTCTTATTTTTCTTGTATTTCTAGGGTCACATACCACTTAACGTTTGGAACTATCCCATAATTACATATGATCGAGTCTCTAACCAAGAGGCCAAGTTTTAAGTGTTATGGAAAGGATGGTTCTCTTTGATTGTTTTTCCTTCTGTTTTTTCTTGTATGACTTCCCGGTCATCCCCAAAACTCAACACTGAAAAGTATCTTACCTCAGTTTTGTTATCTCGAAGATCCCGCGTCAATCACTGTCAAGTTGGATATCAAGCCTCCTGAACCAGAGAAAAAAGTGGACGCCGAAGTTGAAAAAGTTATTGAAATTAAAAGCGCCCCAAAACCCAATCAAGAGAGGTAAACAACCTGATTTTTTTAACTACGGATGCATGTCCTCAAGAAACATGGGGACGAACAAAGCAGAATTTAAGGCTTAATACACCATTTTACTAATGCAAATTTTTGCTCTCCCCAGTCCACTGTGGGGGCAAAAAGCTGCAAATCTGGTGAATTTAAAAAAAATGTGACCGAGCAACACTATTTTGCCCCCAGAGAGGCCTGAAACTGGCAAGAATTTGTATTAGTAAAATGGCGTATTGGGGAAGAAACGTCTACAATCTTAAAAAAGGCGATAGTTATTACAGCACATAGGATGTTATGAAGAATGCAGTTTTGCGAAACTAATTCTCCATTTTGATAAATGAATCTAGGACAACTATAATGAAGCTTGAAAGTTTGAATAAATTGTTATTAATTATCTCACTGATTACAATTTGAATTATGGCGGGCATGGTTGGCGCAGTTGGTAAGATCTCTGCCTTCCGACCACAAGGTTCCCATTTCGATCCCCGGCTCTGCCGAGATTTGAACTGATTTGTGTGACTTTCTTTCCCGCCTAAGCTAACTCGGCTTTCCATCCTTTTTTCCGGGTAGGTAAATGAGTACCAGCGTCTGCTGGGAGCTAACCTGCGATAGATTAGTGTCCCGTCCAGTGGGAGTCAAAGACTCTCATCCGCTTAGCACTACAGAAACCGGAGATAAGCGCCGGCTCCATGGGCCACATGGCTCGTAAAGGATTTAGCTTTAGCTAGCTATCGAGTCACTGGAAATATGTAGATGACCACTACGCGTCCTGTTCCCGGAGATGAGCTATGGAGATACCATACGCGTTACCAGCACCACCGGCCTAGGCACAAGGCGTTCTGAACTTTGCACAAAAGTGTGGGACGGTATCAGTGAGCCAGTTATACCACCTCATACCCCCAAAGCACGCCGAATGCCACGCCTACGAATTGCGCAACAAAAACAACGTCTCGCTATTGAAATGTCGCACTGAAAGGTTTAAAAGATCCTTTTTTCCAGCAATGGCATTTACCTTTTCGGGGTAACTTTGTTTGTATTACTTCATTCCGAGCTTGTGGACTGTATTATTGCGTATCATTTTTGTAAGTCCCAGTCCCTATATTATATTATATTGTATTATATTATATTATATTATTGTATTATACTATATTATATTATATATCATAGATTTTTATTATTGTCAATCTTAAGTCCTGTAAAGTTCGTTGTATTTCACCACTGGGTGCTATTATAAATTTTTAATAAACCATTATTATTATTATTATTATTATTATTATTATTATTAATATTAATAGTAATATTAGTCTTGGATATCGCGATTTACGGGAGCCAATCAGAGCTCGCGAAAATGGATATCGGTTGCTTTGGTAAATACTAAATAACAGTTTACAGTTCTTATAGAACTTTTGTATGATTTTTTAGATGTAATTCTTTTACAGTTAGTTTAACATATTAGTTACCGAATAGCGATTACTAATATCAGTTTAATGTGGTTAACAGCAAGTTATAAAGCCGCCATCTTGGTCAGATGTCCTTTTACCCTACGCTCTGTACAGTAATTTCAGGCTCTTTGAATTGTTATGGAAAAGTTCTCGATTAAATCTGTTACTTATTGCTATTGTTAAGTACCAGATAACTGGATGTAATTATGGTAAAATTTTCGGAGAAACTACAATTTAGCACATTTATTTAAAAATCTACTGCAACTTTCTGAAATAATAGCTGTACGGCCGCAAGGGCTTCTGGGTTGGCGCATTGTACTAGAGAAAAGAAGTTTACAGTGTCTCAATATTGATTCAGTTCAGTAGTTTATATATCAAAACAGAAACTTTTACTGGTTTAGATGAAAAATTTTGATCAAGAATTTTCCAGATTGTCTTTTTTGGACTCCGAGCGAATTCAGTGCAAAAGCTATTTGTCACAAAAAAAAACTTTTACTGGACTCGATGGCGAATTTTGATCAATATTTAGCCTGTTTTTCTTGTTGAGACCGTTAAAATAGTTTACAGTGTGTCAATATATTTTTGTTATCACAACTGCACCAGAGCTCACAGCACTTCCCATACATCTTTGATTACTATACTAATAATCAAAAGTCTCGATGAGACGACTCGCGAATACTGCGCACAAGTAGAACTACAATTCGGTCCAAAACTAGCATCCTCCACAAAATTCACAAGTCGTGCAAGATTCCTGTCAAAGAGTGAAAGTATTAATTCCTCTGCTATTTTCGGTTCTGCTTTAAATTTTCGAACAAATGTGCATTTATAATAGCAAACAATTAAACCAACTTCCTAAACAAATCAAAGAATCGAACACAAGGTTGCTTCAACGGTAAAACTTAAGGAGAACAAATTTTCATAAACTGCTATGAACATTTAGGATCGGGACCCTTGAGATACAAATCAATCGCGCAAACCAAGCTAGAAGCTTCTATTGTTTCACAACATTTTATCCAAATGAGAAAGTCCTGCTGTAACTCACTGCTACTACTGCGAAGTATCCTTGGGTCAAAAGTGAGAAAATCCCTGCTATAACTCACTGCTACTACTACGAAGTATCCTCGAGTCAAAAGTGAGAAAGTCCCTGCTTTAACTCACTGCTACTACTACGGAGTATCCTCGAGTCAAAAGTGAGAAAGTCCCTGCTATAACTCACTGCTCCTACTACGGAGTATCCTCGAGTCAAAGATGAGAAAGTCCCTGCTTTAACTCACTGCTACTACTACGAAGTATCCTCGAATCAAAAATGAGAAAGTCCCTGCTATAACTCATTGCTACTACTACGTAGTATCCTCGAGTGAAAACTGAGAAAGTCCCTGCTTTAACTCACTGCTACTACTACGTAGTATCCTCGAGTCAAAGATGAGAAAATTCCTGCTGTAATTCACTGCTACTACTACGAAGTATCCTCGAGTCAAAAGTGAGAAAATTCCTGCTGTAACTCACTGCTACTACTACGAAGTATCCTTGAGTCAAAAGTGAGAAAATTCCTGCTGTATTTCACTGCTACTACTACGAAGTATCCTTGAGTCAAAAGTGAGAAAATTCCTGCTGTAACTCACTGCTACTACTACGAAGTATCCTTGAGTCAAAAGTGAGAAAAT
>JAOBBB020382457.1:0-18173 GCA_025331005.2 Zoanthus gigantus
TAAACTACAGCATATCCAATTTTTAGTGTGATATAGAGTGATATAAGCAAGTTATGGAATTTTGAACTTGTTGCTGACTGTTGGGCTACGTTGAATGAAATGTACAAGAACTAGACTTTCGATTTACTAGTGTATTTTAGGCGCAAAGTTGTTGCGTCCATTGAAACAAAAATAAACAGTGAAGCAATTGTTTTAACTAGTATATGATTTTGGAATCAAAGATTGTCTAAAAAAAGAGCTCTCTCAACTACTAAATCGAACAGCAAATGAGAAGCACGGTAGATTCGTCAAAAAAGTAAACAAGTGTTATTTGACCAAATAAAGTCCAATTATTCATTTAAGTTTAACTCAATTGAGCGACTGTGTTTTAACACAGCTGACGAGACATCTCTCTCGATGGGAATTATGTTGCACTGAGGGTCTGCTAATTTTTGCAAAATGCACTGAAGGGAATTTCGATTAATATTAGTTAAAAGGAAACTTTCTTTCTTCAGTCTTTTCCGCTGTTTACACGGCCTCAGTGGCACACGAGAAAGGATTTTCTAAATCATCTGATAGATCAAATGAAAAAACCTCTTCCAATAAAGAACTTTCATTTTCATCAGACTCCGAGGAAATTTCAGCGCCACTCTCGTTTGAACACTCCATTTGTTTAGCAGCCGACTGCTTGTGATCGTCAACTAGCACTTGTTTACTTTTTTTGACGAATCTTTTCAGGAGATTCAAACCGCGCTTCTCGTTTGCTGTTCGATTTAGTAATTGAGAGAGCTCTTTTTTAGACAATCTTTTATTCCAAACTTATACTAATTAAAGTAATTGCTAGGTGTATGAAGTATGATTTTCATGCAGTTTTAGACTATATTTGCGTGTGCCAGGCGTGTAGTATTTACTTTATGCCAATACCTAAAAAAAAATCAGTTCTGCCAAAGGAGGGGGGGAGGGGAAGGGCCTATGCACCTATTACACGCCTATCTGGTTCATCCCCCGAACTCTTGATTTTGAGGTAAATACTGGACGGCACAAATGGAATGGATTACTGGAACGAAAACTGCATTGAGAGAAGTTCCATGTTTTCATACATTACAACGATATTGTTGTGATTGTACTCTTACTAACTTCATCTTGCTACTAAAACGTCTTGTTTAAAAGTTTTTAAACTAATTCATTTGTATACTCTGTTTTTAAACTTTTGTGTTTTTGTGGTGATATTTTAGATATTAAAATAATTAATCCATTTTCCCAATTAAATTGCTATTACTTGTTACAAACGTTGACATTTGTTTTTCTCTTCCCCGCATTAGACGACCGAGTACTGATAGTGATTGGAGGAGACGACAATTACAGTGGCGAGGAGACATCAAAAGTATTGTCACGATGGGCCAAGATGAAAATTTCCTCTCAATTTTCAACTGAGTATTTGGACGGGCGCAAGAGTTTCGTTTTTTCGTGGGAGCAAAAGCATCGCCATATTCATAAGGATGCTCTTCTCCACTTCCTTGATAAGAAAGGTGAAGTCTTTGTGCCTAAACCAAGACCGTTACCTACAGTCCTGGAAAGGAACATGGGCGAGAAGGTATTGGCTGGAGAATTGACATTCCAAAGCAAACCAAATCAGTCACAAGCAACCCATGAGCAAGGACCAAAGAGCAAGGACTTATCCCCTCAAACTGTAAAACAAATGCCAACTGAGGCAGGTACACCCCTTGAAAAGAAACAAATCCACCCTCTCCAAGGCGACCATATTGGGACTACAGGTTTAAGTATTGATCATAGAGAACAAAAGCCCCAAAACCTTAACAGTGTATCAGCGGGTGCAAAATCGAAGCTTCCTCAAACTGACACTGAATACCACAAGAAGGAACAGTATAATGATCAAGAAAGCAAATCACGATTTTATTCACAAGCCAAGCCAATATATCCAAGTGTAACCCATGTGTCATCACCACCATATGTACCACAATCGACCAAAGCCTCTTTGTATGGTGATAGGCAAAGTACATTCACTAACGACTCGGGAGAAAAGAAAGCAAAGGAAAATGTCGGCAACCATTCTGCTGCCCAAGAAGTACACCAAAAATCAGGAAGAGGAAAAACGAGAGGGAATGAGGAAGCGCCAACAACATCAGTTCACGTGGCAATAATCGAATATAAAGTGTCTGATGAACGGTCTGTCCAAGTGGCACACACTTTCGTTTATGAAGTCGCCAAGCAACTGAAATTAAACGCAAAGATTGTATCCATAAAAGGTGAGAATCCAGAATCCTTGGTGCAAAAGTTCCTCAGTATTACTAAACATTACTCCTTTGGCTATGTGGTTCTCCTAGTGGACAAAGAAGTGTTCAGGAATGTTTTAACAGGGAAGAAGGAACTAACTTCTTACGGAGACTTACTGGAGGAAATACAAGCTAATGCAGGTAATATAAGCTTTAAGGGTTCAACTAGAAAATGAAAATCTGTGCGTACAGTACAGTATATATGACCCCGAATAGTATTTCAGGGACCAGGGGGTTTATATCCCACCTGGGGCAACATGTTTTTCTTTGTCGTTTAACTAAGTATTGAGGCACATTGACAAGAAAGGTAGCTTTTCAAACACCTTTAATGTTAACATGATAGATGATAACTATAAAAGGTCTGCTGTTTTAATGGTGCGGTTAAGAATCGAAATAGCAAAGAAAAAGTTTTGTTTCAATATATTCATATCCAAGTATGTTATCATAATGCACTTTGATATATGTAACCATACATATTTACTAATTAGGATACTAGCTCAAAATTTCTATCGCGTGATAGAAAGAACAGGGCGAAGCCCGTGTCATTCTACTGATTGGCAATAAAAAAAGGAAAGAACAAGGAAAACAAAGGAGCAACAATATTTTTTGATAAATAATAACTAAATTTATTCAAACATCCAATGCTGATGATACACCAGCGACTATTCGTCGAGTGAAACTGTCAAATTGATACTTCAAACTCATTTCTTTCTTACCACTAAAATTTTTTATACCATATTTTCTTGTTACTTTAGTTTTTCTGGGATTGCTTTTTGAATAAGAGCGTTCAATTCCACTTCCGAAACGTCTAAAAAGCGGGAAAGGGACGCCATATTGCACTACTTGTTTACATCCCGCAGAGTCTATCTATCACTTGTTAGATAGCGAGTCCGGCAGGTAATCAGATTGCATTCTTTGTGATAGATAGTGACTAGACTGCTACTATAACGTATAAATATATACACCCGGCTCTTTTTTCTACGTAGTGATTGTTTGTTGTAGCTAAGTAGAAGTGATTACTTTCAGTATAAAGTCCACTGACTTTTCAGTTCATCCTCAGTTAATGTTATCAGGCATGTTGTATACGGCATTTCAAAATGACATTAATGAATTTTTCTCTTTTAGAAAGCCAGGCTGTCCTGATAGTCTGTAATGATGAAGATCCCATTCCAGATGATCAAGTACATTCGAATAGCGTCGTTAACTTCTTGAAACAGGTTGAAAGTTCTGGAATTAAAATTGATGAAAATCGTTGGACAAAACATCTTTTCGGGTAGATTTACGTAGTTTTAGGAAAGGTGCAGTTGAAAAATTACCTGAGGAACAGCAAACAACAATTTTGCAGGCTATGTAGAAAGTGAGAGAATATGCTGATAAGCATCTTGCTTTACATACAAAAAATGCTGGGAAGTTTTATTAGACAAGGGCACAATCATTGAAATGATGTGGGCAAGACGGCTTTTGTAAGAAAAATGATACCTGTAGTAACTAAGAAATTATAACCTTCGAAGAGTAAATGAAAGCAATTGTGAAAAACGCTAGATATAGTAGAAAACTTCTTGTTGGGATCAGCTTTTATTTTTTTACAAGCCTCTTTCTCTTATTATTCTCATATGTATAAACAGCGTAAATTAGCACGCGGGCGCTCTTATTCCCCATCATGTTTTTATTTAGACTCTACATACAAAAGCGCTCTTTCACAACACATGAGAGAGAAATTCTTGGGTTCTTATGTTTTTTGCATTGCTAAAAATTTCCTTTGGGGGAGCAGACTCTATAATAAATCCTCTGTCCATAAAGCACACTTTATCGGATACATTTTTTGCGAAGCCCATTTCATGGGTTACAATGAGCATAGTCATACCTTCCTCTGCAAGCGACTGCATGACAGCCAAAACTTCCTTGATCATTTCAGGATCCAGAGCTGAAGTCGGCTCATCAAACAACATAAGCTTGGGACTCATGGCAAGTGAGCGGGCTATGGCAACACGCTGTTTTTGTCCACCGGAAAGTTCTGAGGGAAATGATTGCTCCTTATCAGCAAGTCCAACTTTTTTAAGCAACTCTCGCGCAGTAAATCTTGCTTCTGAACGTGTAATGTTTTTAACTTTTACCGGGGCAAGACAAATATTATCAAGGACATTAAGGTGTGAGAACAAAGCAAAGTCTTGAAAGACCATACCTATGTGTTCACGCGCATCATGCAAAATCTTTGAGTCTGTTATTTCTTTCTCACAAAAAAACACTGCACCTGAAGTGGGCCTCTCCAAAAAATTAACACAGCGAAGCAAGGTACTCTTACCACTACCCGAAGGACCTATGATACAAACCACATCACCTTTATTCACCAAAAGATTCACGCCATCTACTGCTCGTACATTGTGCCCATGAATATGGAATGTCTTTACAATGTCAACGAGATTAACAATTTCTTTTTTACCTGTAGTAGTGTTAGTCTGTGCTACACTCATTATTATTTTGTCCTTTTTGCTCTACTTGAAGGATGAAAGTGTTTTTCTATGTGAAAAACGGCCTTGGAAAAAAACAAGGTCAAAACCAAATACACCAGCGCACACACCGTAAAGGCTTCAAAGTAATCAAAGGTGCGCGAAGCATACTGTCGCGTCCTCTGCATAATGTCAGCTACAGCTATTATGGAAATTAATGAAGAGTCTTTTAAAAGCATGATAAATTCATTCCCAAAGGGAGGCAAGATAATCTTAAATGCCTGAGGAATAATAACGTAGCGAAAACTTTGAAAACGGTTCATACCAAGTGAAAAAGCTGCTTCGACTTGACTTTTAGGAATGGACAAAAGTCCTGCGCGTACAATTTCTGCCATATAGGCCCCATAGCAAAAACTCATAGCGCCGATAGCAGCAACCAAACGAGGCAAAGGCAACACTCGCCCTAACACAAAATATACATAAAAAAGCTGAACTAATAAGGGAACACCGCGAAAGACTTCGACATAAATGGAGAGTATCCTATTTAAAAAAGGATTCATGGTTCTGCCTACACCTACAGCTATGCTTATAAACGAGGCTATAAAAATAGAAGAGAGCGTTACCAGAAGGGTGTTATAAATGCCATCTGGGATAAAAGTGTATATGTTTAGAAAAGTCTGAGGCTTTGTTATTGGGAGAATCACAAGTGCTGCTATAGCTCCAAAGAACGAAACACGCCATGCGAATGTGTCAACAGTAGATTGAGTTATTTGATCCATAGTACATATGATAGCTTTATATTCATATCTTTAAAGTTTAGAAAAATGCATTACTTACTATGGTAGTAAAAGCAGCTTTTTAATGCTAATTTATGTTTTCCTATCGAAGAAAAAGCCAATAGTTACTCATTGTATCCACTTAGATATAAGATTGTCATACGTTCCGTTCTTTTTCACCGCTGCGAGTCCTTTGTTTATTTTTATAAGTAAATCATCATTGCCCTTACGAACTGCGAATCCGTACTCTTCCTTCGTCATCGGCTTACCAACTATCACAAAGCGATCGGCATATTTTTTATTTTTTAGGACATATTGCGTCATTAGCGGTGAATCTGCCACTATACCATCTATTCCACCAGAAGCGAGATCATCTACCGCAAAGCCTATTTCATCATAGGTTTTAAGTTTGACATTTTTATTAGTTTCCACAAGAAAAGCCCCTTGAGTACCAAGCTGTGCACCTATTTTTTTTCCGACAAGATCATCAAGTGACTTCGCATATCCTACGCTGTTCTTTCGCATAGCTAACACCTGACCCGCATTAAAATATGGATCTGAAAAATCCACTCGCTTTTTACGCTCACTCGTAATGGTAACAGACGAAGCAATGATATCATACTCATTATTAACAAGCCCAACAAAAATTCCATCCCATGCTACAGTGCGAAATTTCACGGTTAAGTCCATTTCACTAGCTATAGACTTAACCAGATCTATTGTAAATCCCACAATCTGTTTGTTTTTATTTACAAATTCAAATGGTGGCCATGTGCTATCAGTAGCAACAACTATCGTATTTTCACCTTCTCTCTTCCCTAACCCAAATACCAAGACAGAAACAGAGAAAAATAAAATTATTATAAAAGAACGTTTATTCATAAGAATTCTCCAAGATTATAGTATATACATTGTATCGTAAAAGGTGTATTTTTTAAAAGTCAAGAAGAAGTGCTTTTTTCTAAGCTAGAGGACAAAAATTCGCTCCGAAAAGAAACGTTATTTTGTGTTACTGTCGTACCTTTTTGAATTGAATACACATATCTCATAAATTCTCTGTGTCATTATTTTGTTAGCAGTGTGATAGTTACATATCTATGTACACTATGCTACAATAGAAAACTATTCTCATGATAGCTTCATTCACTAATCAAAAAGGGGGCGTTGGAAAAACAACGTCAGCCATAAATCTAGGATCCGCCCTTGCAGACAATGGTTATTCCGTGCTCTTAGTTGATTTTGATCCACAGGCAAACCTAACAAGTGGTGTGGGGTGCACCGAATACGATTTGCACATATACTCCATACTTTCGGGAGAAGTTGCGGCAAAAAATGCTATTCGAAATACTCGTCAGCCAAATCTCTTTGTAATTCCATCTCACAAAGATTTAAGCGGCGCATCCATTGAATTAGTAGAAGAAAAGAACCGAGAATTTTTTTTGCAATCTGCTTTAAGTCCTTTAAAAAAAGAAAAAAACTTTGACTTTATTTTTATAGACTGTCCACCTTCTCTCGGTATTTTAACCATCAATGCCTTTTGTGCAAGTGACGCTCTTGTGATACCCTTGCAGTGCGAATACTTTGCCATGGAAGGTATTGCACAGCTTATGGAAAACATTACACTTATAAAAGATTCTTACAATCCCACATTAGCAATACACGGCATTGTTTTAACTATGTATGATAACAGAACAAATCTATCCAAAGAAGTTACAAATGAAATTGTAAATACATTTCAAAAACTTGTTTTTGATACCATTATACCCAGAAACATAAAAATTTCCGAAGCACCTTCACATGGTCTTCCGGTAATTTTATATGATGAGCACTGCCTTGGAACAAGAAGCTATATAAAACTTGCAGAGGAATTTATAACGCGATGGCAAAGAAATTAGGAAGGGGAATGAATGCCCTACTCAAACGAGAAACAACAAGTATTGTGACCAGCAAAACAAAGGAAGAAACTGAGATATTACCACAATCTATCTTACACGTAGATATATATTCCATACAGAAAAATAAAAACCAACCTCGTCATTATTTTGATGAAAACAAAATACAAGAACTTTCTTACTCTATAAAAAACCAGGGAATTCTTCAACCTTTGTTAGTGGCAAAAAGGGAGAAAAGTTATTTTCTTGTAGCTGGAGAGCGAAGACTAAGAGCTGCAAAGCGTATTGGAATGACAACAGTCCCAGTAATTGTAATTTCTTTAAATGAAGAAGAAATCTTTGAAGCAGCCCTTGTAGAAAATCTACAAAGAGAAAATCTTAACCCTATTGAAATGGCTTTATCTTTCAAAAACCTTCTTCGTATAAAAAAAATCACACATTTGGAACTCGCAAGCCATATTGGTATAAGTCGTAGTGTTATAACAAATGCTCTAAGACTTTTATCATTGCCACAAAATATACAAGAAGCCTTAGAAAAAAATACTATTTCTTACTCACACGCACGTGAACTACTTTCTTTCCCAAATGAACAATCACAGCAAAAAGCTTTCAAAGACATCATTGAAAAAGGGTTAAGTGTTCGTTCTTTTAGTACGGAAAAATACAACAACAAACAAAAAACATCACTTCAAAAAAAAGTAAAAAAAACTCTTGTACACACTATAAATGACAAAGACTTTTTAGAACATCAGAACTCACTTATAGAGTATTTCGGCACAAATGTAAAACTTAGCGGTTCATTTGAAGGTGGCTCTATAAAAATAGAATTTTATAGTCAAGAAGACTTCCATCGTATAATGGAGTTATTTCATTTATGTAAAAAAAGTTAGCTATTTCCTATAAAAACTGTAAGTGTTTTGTAGGCTTTCTTAAAAACTTACAAGAGTCTTTTCTAACTTATTACAAAAAAACTATATTTTACTTTCTTATAAATACATGCATCACAAAAACTTAACTAGAAAAATGCATAGTTACAGCCTTTACTACTACTACTAAAAATATTATATACTATTATAGTAAGTATTAGACTATGGAGAACAATAATGAAATTTAGTATAGACAAAGACTATCTTCTATTAATACTCAATTTTGCGCAGGGAATATCTGAACAAAATAATATAAACTCTTATTATTCGTTTTTAATACTAAAGGTTGAGGAAAGTACACTTATTTTGCGTTCAGCCGACAGACAATCTACATTTGAGAATATCATAAAAGTAGATGATAAAAGTAATCTCATTATTGAAAAAAGTGGAGTAGTTTTACTTCCGCTTACAAAAGTTAATACAATAGTACAAAGTTTACCCTACGGACTTATAACATTTTCTCTAAATAATGATATTGTAGAAATAGTTCCAAAGGAGAATCCTAGTGAAATCTCTTTTGCGATACGATTTAGATCTATAGAAGATTATCCAAAAGAAATATATAAAGATATGCCAAACGAGTTATATGAGGTGTATACAGAAGAATTTTGCAAAATAATACAGAAAACTTCCTTTGCAGCTTCGGCTGAAAATAGAGATTCGACACTTTTTCTAACTGGTTTATTTTTTGAAACTAAGGATGACTTTCTTATAGCTGTTGCTACTGATAGAAATAGAATATCTATATCAAAGACACCAGTAAAATTCGTTTTTTCTTCCGCCGAAGAAAGGGATGTGATAGTACCTTCAAAAACAATGAGTATAGTAAGAAAGCTTTGCAGTATCTACAAAGAAAAAATGATGTTAGCTCTTGATGATAAGAGAATATACTTCAAAATTGAAAATGTATCTATAAGTTCAAATCTCATATCTGGAAAATACTACGATTATACAAAGATAATACCAAGGGAAAAGCGTAATACGATAATCGTGAATAAAGAATTATTAAAGACGGCACTTCATAGAGTTTCAATTATAGGAAATGATAAAAAAAATACAGCTGTAATATTTGATGTGAGCGATGGTATGCTTGTAATTTCTTCAGAAGAAAAGGAACAGGGTAATTCAAGTGAGAAGGTACCTATTAAACTTGAAGGAGAGTCAGGAAAATTTGCTGCAAAAGCGCAGTTTATTTATGATCCTTTACAGGTTATAGAAACTGAAAATGTAATAATAGACTACGGAAAAGAAAAACGAGATCTTATAAAAATAATTTCTACAGAAGCAGATGAAACCGTCCATATAACAGCTCCATTCAATGTATAGGTCTTTACAAGCGTGTATTTGCATACAATAGAACTGAAGAACTTCAGGAATTATATTGATGTAAGTGTTCCTATACACGGTGCAGAGAATGTATTTTTAATAGGAGAAAATGGACAAGGAAAAACCAACTTTTTAGAGGCGCTGTATTATATAAGCTATGCATCATCTTTTAGAAATGTGAATAATGAAGTACTTATAAATCATAAAAGCGATAGATTTTCACTCTTTGCTACGCTTAAGGAAAATTATAGTGAAAAAAGTGTAGAACACACTTTGAGTATGGTTTACAAGGAAAAAAAAAACATACGTTACAATGGCAACATTATAGGAGACAGGCAAGAAATAATACATCATTTTCCCTCACTCGTATTCAAGCATTCTGATATTTCCTTTATAGTAGGTTCTCCTGAATATCAGCGTTATTTCATAGATCAGACTATAGCCCTTGTTTATGCACCCTATATAAATATTCTTAGAGATTATAGAAAAACTATTGCACAAAAGAACGCTGCCTTAAAACAAGAACAATATAAGCTTCTCTCTGCTTATAATGTTGTTCTAGGACGTCTTGGTATTAAAATTATGAAAATGAGAGAGGAGGTTTGTTCATTTTTCAAAAAAAAAATACAAGTACTCTTTTCTCATATTTTTAAATCGGAACACGATATTGTGAATGTTGTCATGAGATACATTCCAAACTGGAAAAAGTTCGAGTACGAAACTGTTATGAACACACTTTTTTCTTACATGGAACAGGAGAAAAAAATGCGATTTTGTGTGAGTGGCCCACATCGAGATAGAATTACGTTTTCACTCTCGGGGTATCCATTCAAAGAAAGTGCATCGACAGGACAGATACGCTTGCTCTCACTTTTGATACGTGTGGTTCAAGCCGAATATTATCATGTATGTACTGGAAAGCATATGGTGTATTTATTCGATGATGTACTTCTAGAGTTGGATGCATCGAGACGTGCCGTGTTTTTACAAAGTCTTCCAAAAGCGACCCAGCATTTTTTCACTTTTTTACCAAATGAAAAATTACCTGATACCTTTTTCTCCAAGACGCGTGTTTACAAAGTTGAACGTGGTACAATTACAGTACAGTGAAAAAAGCCCATTTTTTTGTAGATGAATTTATTGCAAACGTAGTTTCAAAAGAGAAAGATGGGAAGGAAAGGAGTGAGTGGCAAGAAATAGAACGGAAACTGCGCTTTGTGAAAAATATACGACTGCATTGGCATACTATCATATCAAATACATTAGAAAAAACAAATGCTGCAAAAAAACTTGCACAAGAAACCTATCCAACGTACATACAAGGTGAAGTTCTCTATGTTAAAGTTAGTAATGCTGACGAAGCTATGCTTATTTCACTTCATTCAAAGACTTTAGTAAAGAGTATAAAAGCAAAATATTTGAAGCAAGATTCAAAAAATAACTATACTCAATTATGCTGGTCTCTTGTAAAATTATGGCCTGTCTATCATGTTCGTTAATGACATAGAACAAATCAATATTATTTTTTTTCCGCCTTTTTGTAGGATTGCCACATGTGAGAAATAATCTCCTCCAGTTCTTTGTATTTCGGTTTCCAATCTAGCACTCTTTGTGCTTTACTTGACTGCGCGTACAATTCGCTAGGGTCACCGAGGCGAGACTTTGCAAATTTTACGGGTATGTTGATCTCGGTAACTTTACACGCAATATCGTAAACCTGCTTTACAGAAAAGCTCTTCCCTGTTCCTAGATTTAAGGTAATGGATGTATTCTTCTCTTGTAGGTACTCTATGGATTTTACATGCGCATCCGCAAGATCACAAACGTGAATATAGTCGCGTACACAAGTTCCGTCTGTTGTTTTATAGTCCTTTCCAAAAATATGAAAAATATTGCGCTTTCCTTGCGCCGTTTCCAAAATAATCGGAATAAGATTTTGTGCCTCTTTTTCTATGATCACAATGTCGGAGTCTGGCATATGTCCCGCCGCATTAAAGTAACGTAGAGCGCTGTATTTAATGTTATACACCACATCGTACCAATGTAGAATTTCTTCTATTATTTTTTTTGTTGCCCCGTAATAATTAATGGGGTTTAGAGGGTGTTTTTCATCTATAGGTAGATACTGTGGCGATCCAAAGACCGCAGCCGATGAGGAGAAGACAATGTGTTTAGTTCCGTATTTTTCCATGCTCTGTAATATGTTTATGGTCCCCGTTATGTTGGTGTCTGAAAATACGTGTGCGTTTGTCATCGATTTGCCTGCGGACTTTTCTGCAGCTAAGTGAATTACTGCGTCTGGTTCAAATTCCTCAAAGGTACGCATGAGTGCTTTCTTATTCAAAATGGAATTCTTGTAGAATGTAGAGATCTTATGTATATGTTCCTTCCTCCCAGTTGATAGGTTGTCGTATATCGCAATGTTGTAATGTGCATCAAGTAAAGCCTTTGCTACATGGCTGCCTATATATCCAGCACCTCCTATAATTAAAATTTTGTGCATCTTTTTTTTTACCATCGTAGTAATATTCCTCCATATGTTAGTCCCGCTCCAAAGCCTACCATAGCAATGCACATCCCCCTTTTGAGTAAGCTTCGAGAACGCATTTCTGCCAACGCTATGGGGATTGAAGCTGCGGATGTATTTGCGTAGTACTTTATGTTTGTGAAAAATTTTTCTTTTGGTACTTTCAGTTTATCTGCAGCTGCGGTTATTATGCGGTTGTTTGCCTGATGTGGAACAATGTAGTCTATGTCATCTATAGACATTCTGCTTTTTCTGCACAAAGCTTGCATGGTTTCTATAATCGAATTTATTGCAAAGGTATACACCTTTCTTCCATTCATTTCTACATAATGTAGATAGCTATCTGTGTTTTTATTTGTAGTTGTTTGCGGTACTCGCACCAATGATTCGTTTTCTTTGGTAGAGCTACACAGAAAAATACTTATGACGTCGCTTTGTCGCGCTTCAAACGCATGAGTTTTCCTTGGAGAGCTTGAAAGTATTGCAGCACCTGCACCATCTCCAAATAATATGCAGGTTGAACGGTCCTGCCAATTTACAATACTAGAAAAAATTTCCGTGCCTATAATTAGAACAGTTTGCGCCTCTTTCGCGCGTATTGCATTCACTGCGCAGGAAAAGGCATACACAAAGCCCGAACAAGCTGCGGAGATGTCGTATGCTACGCAAGACGCTATGTCAAGTTTTTCTTGTATTACGCAGGCGGTTGACGGAAATGAGAGATAATCGGGAGTTGAGGTTGCTACGATTATCATATCGATTTCTGTAGAAGCCATTCCCGCACTTTTTAGTGCCTTTCGCGAGGCCTTTGCACCCAAATCTGATGCTTTTTCATGTTCTGCAATGAATCGATGCTTAATACCGGTATGGGAATATATCCATTCATCTGAGGTGTCTAAGGATTGAGCAATATCATCATTGCTTACCTGTTTTTTTGGCACCTCAAGTGAGACACTCAAGACTTGTAGCTTCATAACGCTCCTCTACATTAAATATAGTATGTATGGTGTTTTTAGAAGTAAAAGTATAAAATTTAATCCATCGTTCTATGATATGTATTCTATAATACGCTTGCAAAAGATCTCAGTAGACCTGCTTGCTGAAGATGCGGTACAAGCTTCTCGTAAGGCTTGCGCGTAGATTTTATCATATAACACCTTTTGTACAGCTTCCACCACGCGTAATACAGGTGGGTTTTCACCGAGGTTACAAAGCATTTTTTTTGTTGCAAAATACTCAGCGTTTTCTATTTGGTCGCCGCGTGACTTAGAACGTGGCAGCGGTACAATGACAGCGGGCACAGCACGCGAAGTTAATTCCCAGAGACTACTTGCACCGCCGCGAGAGAGGGCGGCGTCTGCACGCGATAAAACGGAACCATAATTATCTGAAAAAAATGATACGGGAATGTAACGCTCCGTTCTAGGACGCGATGGTAAGCCTCTACCAGTTTGATGAAGTACTATAGTATTGTGTTCCAGTCGGGGTAAAATTTCATCTATAAAGGCATTGATTTCTTCAGAGCCACTACTTCCTCCTAATATCAAAAGCACCTTTTGGTTTCTTGTAATACCGTATTCTCTTTCCACGGCCTCACGGTTTTTTGCAAACACATTGCTGCGCAACGGTAGTCCTCCTACATACACCACCTGTCCCGTTGGTTTTGCGGTGTGCGCAGATATTGTTTTGTAATGTTCCGCAATACTTTCATATGCAAAGAATAGCACTGAACTATAGCGTGCGTTTATTTTTGTAGACAGGCTTAAAGAAATATCTGTTGCGATGCTTATTACGGGAATGTGCTGCTTTTTTGCGGTAATAACAACGGGCACGGAAACGTAGCTCCCAATGGACACAATGCAGGCGGGGCGCAGAGTCTTCAATATTTTTTTTGCACACACAGTGGCCCACAATACATTAAAAATATCGCTTATATTTTTTAAAGAAAATGAACGACGAAATTTTCCAGAAGGAATGCTAATGTATTTCATGGGGACACAATGCGCGGTTGCAATGTATTCTTTCTCCGCACCGCGCTTTGAACCAATCCACACAAAATCGTAAGACTGTGTTTTTTTCATGTGTTCCGCTAAGGCAAGCCCTGGAAACACATGGCCTCCAGTGCCGCCCCCGGTAAAAACTATGGTTTTTTTGTTGGACATTTGATTATTATAATAATATGTTTAAAAAATACAGAGTGCAGAGAGAGTTATGCGCTCTGTGCTTGGTTGTTTTCTTCGTTGTGTTTGTGGGATGCATATTGTTTGCTGAGAATGTGCCTGCGCCTGTTTTTGAAAGAACACTTCACAGTAGCGAGTTCACACCCACTCTGACGGGGTCCACATCATTTGATGCGCAGATGCTTGAGCGCTTTAGTACATTAAAAGCCAATATTGGGGCGGAAGTCTGGCAGTCTTTTACACTTGAAAGTGTAGATGCTTCACCCTTTCTAACCGAGCGAGAAAAAGACATTGCGGTACTTAATACGCTTTTTAATGTACAGAGCCTTGAAGGCACGCAGTATTATTCTCACAGGCGCAAGAGATATCGTGAGTTCATCATAAAAAGCTATGTTATAGATTCTCTGAAGAGTAAAAACCGTATAGATGATATTTTGTACTCAACCCACAGGACACAGTTCTTAAAAGAAAATGAGAATCATGTAAGTGCATATGAACTTTTGTGGTTTCGTCAAGATTCCTCTTTTGGTTCGGGGATTCTTGCATACACGGTGTTTTACAATATTCAAGACCACGAGTTTTACATAGAAATGCAAAACCTACAGAGCATACGCTACAAAAATATTCTACCGCTTGCCGAACCGCATAGCATGGCCTTAGGCGTACTCATAAAAAGAAAAGGCAATACTTATGATGTCTATGCAATCTCGGGTGTTAAAGCATCCGATGTACCCTTTAAGTCATTGCGTCAGCGGGTTGGCATAAGCCTCATGTACCGCTTGTATGCTACTCTTACGTGGTTTGAAAAAACACTTAAAGAGCACCTCCGTATTTAGATTTTAGATTAGTGGTAACCCAGTGGGTATGACTTTACTAACCGCTTTTATGCTCGATAGTCTCTCCTAGTTTCATAGAAAGTAAAAAAAGATATTACCAAGAACCTACAGAACGCTATAAAATAAGAATCAGTAGCATTTATTTTCTTTATTTGCTTCTCTATACGATTCAATACATGGAGATGGCGGGAATTGAACCCGCGTCTTAAAAGCACTCAGAATCTCATGGTCTACGAGCCTAGTTTGCTATGTGTCTTCAATGTGCACTATGCGGCAAACACGCCTGCACACACCTAAGCCTCTATGGTTTCTCGCGTAAATCCAAAGGCCATGATTTACACAAAAAGCTCTTATACTTGTACAGAACTTCCGCATAGAGCAATGCAGAAACTGCAAGCGGTCTTGAATTTATGCCGCTAAAGCGTAATTTTCGTCTGCGTTTATTACAGAACAGCACGTAAGGTGTGCTACGCCACTCGCACACAAGCCGACTACTTCCAATCAAATCCAAACATCCCCAAAGTGCAGCTACAAGGCCTGAATCTTACTATACACTACAGCCCATATGCCTCGCAAGGCACAGCGTAATGAAAATATTAAGATGATGTACAGTCACCGATGTGTAAACAAGCGCCAATGGAACATGTGTCAAACAGACTTTGAGATAGGTACGTACGCAGGCATATTACCCAAACTCCACACAGCTAGCTTTTTGTATTACTACAACAACACTCCACAAGCCCCAAAAAATTCTTTATCTACCTAAAAATTATTTTTAACACTTTATAATACACATTTTTGTATGGAGGATATCTCACTGGTAAATCAAAAAATGTTGATTTTTTTATGATACTTTTTTTATGTGAGAATGTATCAAAACTATATCTGCCGTGATACTTTCCAATACCACTTTCTCCCACACCACCTATAGGAAGATAATTGGTTGCAAATTGAATTGCTGTATCATTAATCGACACACTGCCAGAAGAAGTTTTTAACAATACCTTTTTTTCTATAGATCTATCGCTTGTAAAAATATAAAGCGCAAGCGGCTTAAAGCCATTGTTAATCTTTTCAATAACCGTATCTAAATCCTTGTACACTATAATAGGCACTATTGGTCCAAATATTTCTTCTTTCATTATTGGGTCATCCCATTGTACATCAGTTACAATTGTAGGAGCAATGTATCGTTTCGATCTATCAAGTGTGCCACCATATGTTACTTTGCATGTATTCAATAGCTTAGATAATCTTTGATGGTGGCAATCATTAATAATTCTACAAAAATCTTTACTTTCAATGGGATTATCTCCAAAAGCTCTTTTTATTTCTAAAATCATAGTTTTTAGAAACACTTCTTGAATATTCTCATGAACAACAAGATAGTCTGGAGCAATACATGCTTGCCCTGCATTCAAAAACTTGCCCCACACAATTCGTTTTGCAGATAAAGAAATATTTGACGATTGATCAACGATACATGGACTTTTCCCTCCAAGCTCCAGTGTTATTGGAGTAAGTGTTTTAGCTGCTGTTTCATAGACAGTTTTACCTACGTTACCACTTCCTGTAAAAAAGATGTAATCCCACTTTATGTCTAATAACATTTTACTTTCTGTAATTCCACCTTGAACAACCGATGCATGCTCTTGTAGAAAGACAGAAGAAACAATGTCTTGCAATAATTCGCAGGTATGAACCGATATTTCAGAAGGTTTTAGAATTACAGTATTTCCTGCCGATATAGAACCAATAAGGGGATCGAGCGCTAATAAAAATGGGTAATTCCAAGGAGCGATAATGAGAGTATTTCCAAGTGGCTCATTATAAATATACGATGTAGAGATAAAATGTGCTAAAGGTGTTTTGACTTTTTTAGGTTTAGTCCATGTCTTTAATTTTTTGATTATAAACGTTAATCGTTCTAGAATTAGACCTATTTCTGTTTCATAAGACTCAAATCGAGATTTGCGTAGATCTTTGTTCAATGCTTTATAGATTTCTTCCTCGTTTTCTTGTATACACAACTTAAGCTTCTTAAGATAGCTGACACGCATGGTGGTACTTCTTGTTTTGCCTTTTGTATAAAAGTCTTTTTGTTTACGTACGAGAGAATCAAGAGTAACTTTGTTCATCATTACATTATTTTTTATTCCCCTTAAATTGATTCATTGAGTCATGGATTCCAAGAAGATTTGCAAAAAAGTCAAAAACAAAGGTTGGTAAAAGCCTAAAAAGGGTAAGCATTTTTACCATGAAGGGAATCTTTAAAAAAAGTTTCTTTCTTTTTACTGCATAGACAATTTTTTTCGCAACGACATCTTGATCTAAAATAGGAAGTAAAAAACTGAAACGGCTCTTAACACCAGTAAACATTCCGGTGTTAATGAAAAAAGGACTAACGCATGTTGTTCTGACTCTAGGAGCAATTCTTTTTAGCTCCGCAGATAGTGCTTCATGAAATCCTACACAAGCAAATTTACTTGCCGAATACGCAACAAGGTTATTAACTCCAAGTAACCCTGCTGCTGAAGCAATAGTGACAATATGCCCCTTGTTATTTTTTATCATATTAGGAAGAAATGCCTTTACTGTCCAAAAATGTGAAATACTATTAACATTCATCGTCAGTAGTATTTCTTCATCGCTTGTATCAATAAATTTCTTTCCTGTTACTACTCCCGCATTATTAATTAAAATATCTATATCACCAATTTCTTGTTTAATGTCATGTGCTATCTGATATACATTCTTTCTATCAGCAACATCACATTGATAGCTCCACACTTTACTACCTTTTTGTGACAAATCTCTAGCTACCATGTTCACGGCTTTGATATCAATATCTAAAAGAATGACTCTGCTACCTTCTTTACAAAAAATTTCAGCCATAATTTTACCCAGACCGGACACTCTGCCAGCCATCTCTTCCACTCCCACTCTCCATCTCGCTCGATTCTTTGCATCCTCCTTCTTCAAACCAACAC
>JAOBBB020382563.1:0-18162 GCA_025331005.2 Zoanthus gigantus
GCCTTGAATCGAGCAAGATGGAGAGTGGGCATTGGAGAGATTGCTGTTAGAGTAGGGTAAATCTGGCCACCCCCGTGCTTTAGTAAGGAGAATTTTCGAACAAACGTTTTGGACTCTGGTCCTTCATTGGAGTGAAGGACTACAGTCTGAAATGTCAGTTCTAAAATTTATCTCACTACGATGTAAAACTTACTGTATCAATTGTAAAACTGTTATAATTTTATACAATTTAAAGTAATTATACTTGTTCCATTTAAAACAATTATTTGGTTTTTAATATATTAGAGATGTACTGTACTAAAAATGTTGGCAATGTTATTAGGGAGAACAAGGTGAAGCAGGCCCCAAAGGTATACTCGGAGAGCAAGGACAATCAGTAAGTACACGTTACAAATAATTCAGCTTTAGAATTTAAATATTTAAAAATAAAATGCAATTTTGCAATATACCATAAAAGTATAATTCCCTCTTCAGTGTTTATTATAAAAACTATTAACCCATTCACTGAAGTAACGCGCTTTTCAGGCTTATGAATTTGAACTCCAATTGTAGTTGCCTGCTTTTGCAGGATTCTAACCATTTCAAAAAACTAAAAACTTGGAACTAGCTAAATGCTGTGAGGGGGGTTATACAAAAATTTAGAGAAATTGTAGATCGAACATTTGCATCATGGATCATTGTTTTTGCCAAAATGTATGATTTGGAAGAAGAGTTTTTTTAACAGCCATTTTTAAAAGTTATTTGAAGAAAGTGATGAAGAGGAAGAATTTACAGGCTTGAAGTTTCAGTTGCCTGATGGATTGTTGATGACAAGGACTCCGTAACAAATAAAACTTATGAAAGAAATCCTTGCGATAAATTCAGATGCAAACACATTGGCCAACTATAAACTATATTCCAGGTGGAGAAAAAGCAGTTAATTTTTTTCAGCTTTTTGTAATCCATCATTTGCCTGAAAAGATCGCTGCTTCGGCAAAATAAATTGAGAAAAAAATGATTGATATGGTAAAGTGTGAAAACAAATTGTAAAAAAACTGGGTAGAGCAAACATTAAAACAGGTAGAGCATCCCCTGTGATGCTGTGGTGTTATACCGGTACAATGACTCGATAAGACACGTAAAGCTTCCTCAGATATATTTATACAAGCTCACTCAATACAAAAAGCCATGTCTCTCACTTGCATGTGTGCGCATGCGCTTGGGCCACAGGATGCCCCATATATGCTAACACTACAGATGCTACATAATATTATAAACTCATAATTTTTATTGGAATTCAGATAAAAGTTGTTGGTTTTAATACTGGATATAATTAAAAACCTTAGGACTTGCCTAAAGTGTTGGTGTGCCATAGTAGAGGATACGAGGGATTAAGGATTGAAGGATAGCAAAATTCAGCTGAATTAGTGGTTCTGGTATAAGTTAAGGGTTTTAGCATCTCGGCAGCACATCCCCACCGATGAATTCATCTTCCCCCTTCCTCTGGGATTAGACTGAAAGCAGACCTAGGGTGGTTTTGGTACCTTAAAAGTAACTTGGTAAGCTGTCATGTGGTTCAATATGCTAAGGACATTTCTTTTTATTTGATTTTTGTTTGATTTAATAGAGTTAGCATCACTGAACTTAGTTTATATTATTCATAGTATTCACTTAAAGGTTTTACTATCTTTATGTAGTTTTATCATTTTATGGAAATTTGATGTATTTAACTCAAGTAATAGTTTGTTTTTGTTGCACATAATGTTTTGGTGTATTAAAACACCTCAATGTATATTACAATCAGGGTGAAGAGGGACCTAAAGGTGAGACAGGTCTCCCAGGAATTAATGGAAGAGATGTAAGTATTTTTTTTTTACATAAAAAGCTGTTGAACTATCTGATTATTTTCAAAAAATTCTGAATGTGAAGTAAGCTTGACCTTCTGCAATGAGCACTCCAGATTTAAGATAATATTATTCTTTGTTGTTTCTGACTCATGTACTAGCAAATTCCACATATTGTCTTTGCATATTTTGCTTGCTAAGGAAATTCATGTATATACAGGGTTTCATTAAGGTTTGGAGCTGGAGGGCATTTGGATTTGGCACCCAGGCAAAGTTTATGCAAAGCCTTAAAAGTATTAAAAATTTATAGTTGGAGAGATGCTGGAAGTAACCAGGCAAAGCCAACTTCACATCCAGTCAATTTGCGCTGTGCCTGGCCATTAATGAAACCCCTGTATGTAATACTGAATTATAATCTTTGTTTTAAAAAAGGCACTTTTTAGACTCTTATTATGTTCATTGTTAACAGAACGTCAATAAAACTGTTACGATATACTTCATTTATGCATTGTACATTAGGTCACATGATATATTAAAATATCACTCTTACTCAAAATGGCGTCTATTCAGCGAACTTACAACATGGTGTCAGAAGTAAACTTGAGAATACACTGAAGAAAGTTAGTAATTCAACTGGAAAACCTAAAAAAAAAATAGTGTATTATAAAGCAGAAAACGCTGAGAAAAAAAAAACGCCGAGAAAGAAGTCATAACAACACCGTTGACACCGAGCGAATAGCAACCAAGCGCGGAATATGCAGGGTTTTCGCTCACTTATCATGCAAACTTCCCCGTTCCTACACCCTTGAAGTGTAAAGGAGACAAAGTGTCCAATTGGGAGTTCTTCAGGCAACAGTGGAAGGATTACGAGATCGCCATGGGACTAGATCAGCGAGATGTAAAAGTTCGCCTGGCGACGCTGCGTTCTGTCATTCACAACATGCCTCCAAGTGTTAAACAACCTAGAGTTGAATGAGGAACAAAGAAGCGACATCAAAGCCTGCCTCGATGCATTGGAAAGTTATTTTAAGCCCAAAAGAAATGTTGTGTACGAGAGATATGTTTTTAATTCATGTTCGCAAAATTCTGACGAAAATATTAATGAATATGTGAACAGACTCCGGAAACTCGCGGGGTCTTGCAGTTTTGCCTTTTGGTCCGCTCACTGATGAATTAATTAGAGATCGGTTAGTGCTAGGAATTAAAGATCAGTCAACCAAATTACGACTCCTTAAAGAAGACAAATTTGACTTCAATAAAGCTATCAGCTTGTGCCGAGCCAGTGAATTAGCAGGAAAACAACTAAAAGCGATGAAAAAAGAAAGCGAAGAAGAAATTAAAATAGCACGAGGTCAGAAATTCACACCGACGCGAAAAGCACGTGCTCGTGATGACAAGACTGTCAAAGGACGGTTCAAACCTCAGCAAAACAAAGCCAGAACAAAGCAAATGTGGACGGTGTGGAAAAAGTACGCTGCACAAGTTGGAAGAATGTGAAGCCAAAGGAAATAAGTGCGGGAAATGTAAGAAATATAATCATTGGTCCTCACAGTGTTTTACAAAACCGGAAAATGTTCGAGCAGTTGAATGCCAAGAATTTGAAGACCAAGACGACTGTTATCACCCAGACGATTTGTTGTTTAAAGTCGATAACATTTCCACCGTACACTCACAAAGTAAGCGTCTGTTTACGAGCTTAACATTCATGGACAGCACTATTAAGTTCACGGAACTTGAATGTCAACTTGACACAGGAGCTACATGCAATTTGATGTGTTATCGTGATTGGTGCAAGATTAATCAGTCACCAAATCCACCGCTTAAGAACAGTGTTGTCAAACTCAGATTATTTGATGGGTCAATTATGAAACCTATGGGATGTGTTTCCATTACAGTCACTAGAGAAAACAGGGAAAGTCATGAGCTAGATTTTCAAATTGTGGAAAATAAGAGCAAGCCAATAATAAAAATAAGAGCAGACAATGTCTGCAGAAACTTGCGAAAGACTTGCGCTGTTGCAATTTAACCCAAATTTTGTGCAGCCAATAAACAAGCTCGAGTCCCACTTTTTTGTACTTACAAAAGAAAAAATTTTGAAAGAGTACAGTGATGTTTTTCAAGGTTTGGGGCATATTGGTGATGCCAGTTTTGTTGTTAAAAAAGATGTAAAACCTGTCCAACATGCACCGAGACGTTTACCTGTCACACTAGAGAAAGATGTAAAAGAGAAAATTGCTGACATGGAGAAGAAAGGAATTATTGTGAAAGAAACCAGCCCGACCAAGTGGATTAGCAGTATGGTCGTTGTGGCAAAACCAAATAAAATCAGAATTAGTTTAGATCCAAAAAAATCACAACAAGGCAGTTCTGCAGCCAAAATATCAAATGCCAACCCTGGAAGGAATTTTACCAAAGCTCAGAGGAGCCAAAGTTTTTACTACACTAGATGCAAAAGATGGGTTCTATCAAATAGGACTCAATGAAGAAAGTAGTAAGTTAACTACATTCTGGACACCATTTGGCAGATACAGATATCTCTGTTTGCCATTTGGCATCAATGTTGCCCCTGAAGAGTTTGAATGCAAGCTTCATGAAAAGCTAGATGACCTAGAAGGAGTACATGTTCTCAGGGACGACATCCTTGTTGTAGGATATGGCGAAACAGTTGAAGAAGCTGAAATTAATCATGATGCAAATCTGCATAACTTACTTGGAAGAGCCAGACAAGTCAACCTGAAATTAAACAGCAAGAAAATGAGTCTCAAAAAATCTGAAGTTAAGTTTATGGGACTTATCATCAGTAGGGACGGTCTTAAACCAGATCCATCCAAAGTCAAGGCAGTGCAAGATATGCCAAAGCCAACCTGTTAACAAGAAACATTGAGTTTACTTGGCTTTATCAACTACCTTGCCAAATTTTTACCGAGATTGTCCGAGGCAGCACAGCCATTGAGAGATCTTACAGTGAAGAATGCCAAATTTATATGGGCCACCCAACATGACAAAGCCTTTGCCCAAATCAAACAGTTAGTGGTAAGCCACCCAATATTGAAGTATTATGATGTAAAACAAGAAGTTACACTACAGTGCGATGCAAGTGAACGAGGATTGGGTGCAGTGCTACTTCAGAATGGGCAACCGATAACATTTGCATCGCGAGCACTCACAGAAACTGAGCCAAGGTACGCACAAATAGAAAAAGAATGTTTAGCCATTACATTTGGTGCCCACAAATTTTCTCAGTACATATCAAGAAGAGAGAAAGTTTGTGTAGAAACAGATAACAAGCTGCTAGAATCTATCTTTACAAAGTCACTACTGAAAGCACCAAGTCGGTTACAGAGAATGCTCTTACATCTTCAATGCTACAACCTTGATGTCAAATACAAACCTGGTCCACAAATGTACATAGCTGATCATTTGTCAAGAGCATCAATCCGAGAAACAGGCCCCCAGAGTAAAGAATTTGAAGTGTTTGCTGTGGAAGTTGAAGGTATGGACCCCTCAATTCTGTTAAGATAAGTTCAGAAAGGCTAGCACCGTTACAGAAAGCAATAGAGCAAGACCCAGTGATGCAGACACTCAAGACAACAATAGTAGTAGGATGGCCAGAGCACAGAGATCAAGTTCCCATGCAGATCAGAGAGTATTGGAATTATAGAGATGAGTTGACATTACACAATGGTGTATTGTTTAAGAATCAGAGGGTGATAATTCCCAAAGCTATGCGACCAGAACTTATCTCTCGAATTCATTCAAGCCACCTTGGCATTGAGTCTTGACTTAGGAAAGGTAGAGGTTTGCTGTTTTGGCCCTCAATGAACAGTGAAATCAAAGAAAGCAGTTGTAAATTGTTCTGTGTGTGCAGAGTATCAAGCTAAGAACCCTAAACAGCCAATGCAGTCACACACTATTCCAGACAGGCCTTGGAGTAAGGTAGGGACAGACTTGTTTAGTCTTTATTCAAATGACTACATTGTGTTGGTAGACTACTATTCAGATTTCATTGAAGTAAGTCAACTGGACAACACTGCATCAGCTTCTGTTTCCTGATACACTTGTATCAGACAACGGGTCACAGTTTACAAGCAAAGAACTTACAGAGTTCTCAAGAGGGTGGGAGTTTAAGCACCTTACCTCTTCACCTTCATCCCAAAGCAAATGGGAAAGCTGAGTCGTCAGTTAAAATAGCCAAGGCTATCATAAAGAAAGCCTTAAGAGATGACAAAGACCCTTGGCTGGCATTACTAGATTATCGAAATACACCAACAGAAGGTGTAAATACAAGTCCAGCTCAGAGGTTGCTTTCATGTAGAACACGAACATTGTTACCTGTTGCATCTAACCTTCTGTACCCCAGAACAGTTGAGGGAGTTCAGGAGAAGCTAAAGCTAAGGCGACAACGAGCAAAAGCTCAGTATGATAAACACACAAAGGTTCTACCAGAGATAGAGGTTGGAGAAGAAGTGAGAGTTCAAGGGCAGAGAAACAACCCTACTTGGACCACTGGTACCTGAGTTCAGAAATTGTCAGACCGTTCATATCTGGTTAACACTGGAAATGGAACAGTTCGAAGAAATCGGGAAGCCATAAGACCACAGCGAGATATTGACATCACTGAGAATCAAATTATTACAGCTAATCAATCACCACCTGCTCAGAACCAACTGGAACAGTGTCAAAGCCAATTGATCTCCAGAACAACAACACAAACAAGTCAAAATCAGGACCAACCTATATCCAGCAGAACAATACAGACCAGAACCACGACAATTAGACCTCCTGAGAGATTTAAAGACTTTCTATAAGGAAGGACTCAACATTTATCCTTTATCAGTTTGAGAGTTGAAATAAAAGAAACTAAGTTTTTTTTAAACAAAGTTTTAGAACATTTTTCTTCAAGTTTAAAAGTTTTGTTGCTGATGTTACATGGGCATGCTTCATGCAAAAAAGAAAACGAGCTCTTTCAAAATACTCACAAAAAAAAATGAAACAACTTGCATTCTTTATATCTGAATGTTGATTGTTAGACATTGTCATTTGAGTGCTATTCAAGATAGTTTTCAAAAAAAAAACATTTTTTTATTTTTTCAAGTTTCTATTTTTTTTTCAAAAGAGGGGAGATGTTACGATATACTTCATTTAATATGCATTGTACATTAGGTCACATGATATATTAAAAAAATCACTGTTACTCAAAATGGCATCTTTTCAGCGAACTTACAGCATTAATAAACGTCCTAAGAGGAAAAGTCAGCAAGTGTAGTAAAAAAAAATTTTCGATATCTCAATAATTGGAGGGCTAGCGCCCCTGCTCCGCTGCCCTTGACTTTTCAAAACTTCAAATTATCATAATGTCTTTATGTTTTAAAGCTGAGAAAAAAGGTAAAAAAGGCAAAAAAAGAAAAGAGATGATTTACAGCAGGAAAAAAAACAGAACTGTGATACTCAAACTTATGACCTAATTAGATGAAACTTTGAAGAGTAGCAGTCATGAAATTAATCTTTAATTGCACTAGCTCTGCTATTTGGGAAATTTGCAGTTTTATCCTCAATTTTTTAACTAGTTTCAGAGCCATTTGTATGTAAAATATTCAGTTCCATCGGTAATTTTGATTTGGTGACATAAGTGTCTACTGCGCATGTGCACTCGGTTCTTTTGTGCATAATGATATGTAATAATAATAATAATTTCTTAGATCTTGAAGCTTTTTTAAAAGTACCTAGTATACATCTTCAAATAAAAAAGTAGAGCAAAAACAAAAAAAAAGAATACAAATTTATAATTTAAAATTACGAATGGAAAAATTAAATCCGACATGTGTAACCGAGCAACTCTGGCTTTGTTTAAGAGTGGCAGCTGAAACGTAGGGGGGCTTACAACCCTAGTCAAATTTTCCAAAGTGCCCTTTGCGAAGGTCATTTGCAGAGGAAAACCGCTTTGCAATGTGTCCGTAATTTGATTTATGGCAGTGCATTAGCATGTGGCTGTTCAGGCAATCCTGTCTCATCGTGCTTCGTAAGTATGTCTTTAGTTTTTGAAGGGCAGAAAATTGTTAAAAAGAAGCCGTGCACAACACAAAAACTAAAAATAATAAAAATTAAAAAACGAAGCCCATTCCTATACTCGTTGCCGGCTCGAGTAACTAGCAAAGTGGAAGATTCAGGGGTTAACCTTAAAAACCTCCTGAAGCTCTCTCTGTCTACGAGTGTAAGTTCTTTTTGTAGATACTGAACCACTCCAAGCTAACATATTTTCAAAATCCACTGTTTCGACCGAGTAGTGGGCTTTCTTTTGGATCATTTTTATTCTCTTCGCAATATAATGACCAAAAGAGCAGCCAATACATTGCATCTGGGAAATACAGCTGCCATTTTGAATATTTTAATTACTGATTGATGTATGTATGTATGTGCAGCTGCCAGTAACGACTTGCAAATTCAGTTGCATGTGTTGAAAATTGCATATTGTTACAGATGTTGCAAAAATGCGTGGCAACCTTTACTAATTTACTGTTATGCTACTTTTTTCTTGTTATATTTTTTCGTAGGTTCTGTCTTGCCAGTACCAGTTGCAATATATCCTCTGAATGCAAAATTTAATGTTAAAGATGGCAGTTGCTATGGCAATGGTGCAGGTCAACAAGTGGGTGTCCAACTCGCTCTTGGACCAAATAACAAAGCTGAAACTGCTTTTGAGTTTATGGGAACTCAGCAAAGCTATATTGAAATTCCAGCTAACCAGCAACTTGATACCAGATATTCAATGACAGTTTTAGCATGGATATATTATATTGGTCCCATTTCAGGGCCTGTGTTTAGTTATGTTGAAAAACAAGGCTTGGGTGTTCAGCTGTGGGTAATGCACCATGGAAGATTGTTTTCCAGATTAATGGCAAGGGATGGAGGTCTGAGTGACATTATCACTCTTGAAAGTGATGAAGTAAACTTAACTGGTAGATGGCATTACGTTGGTGTGTCATTTGATCATTCTTCTCAAAGAGCAAATCTTTGGATTGATGGCCAAATTGTTCACAACAGAATTATTTTAGATAACTTAGAATTAAAAACTCGTGGCAAGCTGCGAGTAGGTAGTGTAAGCCAGAAGCACACAAAACACTTCAGAGGGAAGATATCATGTTTACAAATTTACAACAAGGCACTCTCATTCAGTGATATTCAAGCTGTAAAGGACAGATGTTTACAAGATGGTAAATAATTTATTTTTTGTTACTATTAATCCATGCAAAATCTATCCTATTACTCAATATGTTAGTTATGTATAAATTTATAGTCTATGAATGTTTTCCTGATTGGTCCATGGCTCTTTTTAATTATGATCAATGACCTCACTACGAGCAACACCCTTTCTTCAATTTGGAAATTCGCAGATGACACCACGGTCTCGGAAATTGTTCCCAAGTCTGGTGTATCAATGCTTCAAGAAACAGTAAATGATGTCCTTCTATGGTCTGATGACAGTATATTTCAATTAAACTCACTTAAGTGTAAGGAACTCAGAATAGATTTTCGAAGGAAAAACAACACAGACACAAATTTTCTTGAGGCAAATAGTAAAACCTTTGAAACTTGCTGGCCTGCTTCCTGCATGCAGGATCAATGAAAGATATCACTTTCAGAAAAAGCATATGTTTTTAATGCCGTTTGTAAAAACAAAGAGGTTTAGAAATACTTTTATAATGCACTATGCAGACAAAGAATGATTGTAAACAGAATTATATTTTTAGATTATTAGGTAATTTACTATATTGTAGTTAGGAATTCTGTATTTTTTACACTTTTTTAACATGTAATTACCACAAGAAATTCAGCGTGTAGCTGCTAGTTGTGCTTTTAAATAAACAATTATTATTATTATTATTATATCTATCTCAGCCCACAAACCTTAACATTTCTGCTGTAATGAGGGAGGGGGTTTTCATTCTCTATTCCCTCCATAGTTGCAAAATGTTCCTCTGCACTCGCCATATCTTCATCCTTTAACACAATGACAGCGTTTTCAGATGGTAAAAGGCGAAGTTTTTTATTAACTGAAGACTGAAGAAGCCGAACACCTGTAAAACGCATCTTATGCTTCAGCAAAGCATTTTCGTTTTGGTAAAACTTTTGATGCAAATACATATCTAGCGAGTATTTGCCGTCAGTGCCATCACGAAGAGAAGCAACTTTGGTGTGTGTGCCTGGAATGCTCTCAACATAATCAATTCTAGCTTCTAATATGGATTCTTGTGCACAATGTTTGCTTTCACAAATAGAGTCAACAGCTGTCTTCCATCTTCTGGAGGAATTGAATCGTCCATGATACAAACTAAAGTTGTTCCACGATTGCTGAATCTCTGCTAAAATAATAGCTTTAGTGACCCCGGACGGATATTTTGACACCAAAGAAGCTAGTTTCACAGCAAGCCAACTCCAAATGGGGTAACATTTTCCATTTGTACGAGATTTTAAATAAATCCGTAACTCATCAATAGCTTTCGCGAACATAGTCTTGACGATGAAAACAACTACTAATTTTACTTTCCCGCCATTTGTTCAATAGGAACAAACGCCTGGCTACCAAGTTCTATTAGGCACCAGTCTCTTTGCATAAAAGTTGTTCAAGATGGCGGATTGGAAGTACATTGAGTGTACGTAGGTGAAGTTCACAATATATTTTGAGCGACAAAATGTAAAACTTTTGTTCCAATTTTTTGATACGTTATGGCATTAAGGAACGCGTTTTTACGGCCGAGGATTTCCCAGTATGCTAGATGTTTCAGCTTGATTGGTAAAGATGAAAATGTCATGAATGTGTTTGACAGAAAATCAAAAAGAAGGCAGAAGAATAGAGCTGCTTTGATGGAAGACGTCGCTGTTTATGACTATATTAGGGATGAGGTAGGTAGAATGTAATAGATTTTGATTGTAGAATTAATCCTATTAGGCATTTTAGTAAAATTTCCGTATTGGGGCATACTATTGTTTAATCATGCAAACTAACCCTTAACCAGACCCTAACTTCTATACGAAACTGCATGTATAAATAAGTATGCGCCAATACAGAAATTATCCCCAGAATCTAAAACCCTACCATTTGATACGCTCATATGTTAATAAATGTATATGTATAATCGTTTAGCTTGTGTAAGGGGTTGCCACATAATACTACTTTGACTTAAATATTTTTAGGTTGCCTTCAAAATTTGTGACAGGATTTCTGATATTGCCAGGTAACTTCACTTCATTTCTCACTCAAATCTTTTCTAACTCCAAGATTATTTAACTTAAAATGAAAGTTATGTGTGATTGTTTGTTTTCATCAATTCAAAAAGTAGCTTATATTTTTTCTGTTGTTTTAAGAGATTCGTCTTCCATTCACAATTGAAACCAGGGATTGATTTAAGATTTTTCCTTACTCATTCTAGCAGATTTTTTGAGTGGTGCATAAACCTTGGAATGCTTGTGCAAGGTACACTATTGTGCCCAGGTTGTTTCAATCAATAGATGTAAAGGTACCAGAATGGGTGACAAAATTACTCATAGAGGAGGGGAGAGTATGATTTTGTCAAAACCAGCTAAAAGAAGGCTTTGTCTTATTAAAACAAATAGTGCAGGTCAGTGATGCAAACAAATTTTTCATTATAAAATTTTTCTTTGAAAACAAAAGATTGGAGACTGGGATCTATGGATGACATAAAAAAATTGCCTATTTTATATGTTGCCTCGTCTACACGGACAATTTTCTGTATGTGACATTTTTTTTTGCCACAAAAACTAACACGTAAGTTTTTCAGCAAATGTCATTGTCATACAAAAATTGTTCAATTTTGTTCATCTACACACGTATGAGCAAATTAAAAATTGTCACATAAAAATTGATCGTGTAGACGGGGCTTTATGGATACCGTATTTGCCAGGGTATAAGTCAATACGGGCCCAGTTGTTCAAGCGCCAATTAGCACTAAACAAGAGTTAACTTTGTAACCCATGTTTTTGTTTACAACCTCACCGAGACGGATTTGACCTGCAAATTTGGGATGAAGAAGTTTTTTCCCTAGGAATATCTGAACAATACTCTATAAAAACCGTAAGGTTTTTCTTGTACATAGAAGAAATTGCTATTTGAATTAATTTTTTTTAACCCTGGGTTCAAAAGCTATCCAGCCTTTAAACAACTGGGCCCTGGTGTGCAAGTTGACTTGCAATTTTCAGCTTAAAATAGTAATTAATATTGTAAGCCATTGTGATGGTGGTCCTTCGGATCCGAAGATGACTTTTCGTTACAGCAACTCATCATCTATGTACTCGGAGGTGGCTCCGCAACCCCAGGCGAGATGCCCCAGGCTTGATGCACAGAGTCTGGAACAGTGGGGGCACTGAAAGTCCGTGGTTGTGATCACTGCTGACGATGCTATATGGCGTTGATCTCTGGCAACCATGAGTTTCTGGAATCGAGCATCCTCAAAAGGGACAGCAGCTTTTTGGATTATGGCTCGCCAATGTTATCCATCACTTGCACACTCCTCCAAATCGTTGGGTTTGAGTTCGCATCACTTTAGATTTGCTTTAAATGTGTCTTTGTACCGCTTTTTTGGACGGCCTTGGTTTCTCTTGCCGTGCTGAAGCTCTTCGTACAGCAGGCGCCTTGGCATGCGATATTCGTCCATGCGGATTACAATTGCCTTGATGAGCTTGGAATCGATGCTTGAGGAGTAGGCTCGATCCAGGACCTCAAAATTTGTAAGACGGTCCTGCCAGCAGATTCCGAGGATGGAACGGAGAGCTCGCATGTGAAATTTCTCCAGCTTCCTAATGTGCTTGCGGTAAGGTGTCCAGGTCTCGCAACAATAAAGAAGGGAGGGCAAGACCACTGCAGTGTACACTTTCAGTTTGGTATTCAGCCGGATGTTGTGTTGGCTAAGCACTTTGTTACGAAGTCTACCCAATGCCTGGCTTGCTTTACTAATCCGGGCATCAATTTCTTTGTCCAAGGAATCTTCACAGGAGATGGTGCTACCCAGGTGTTTGAAATGCTCCACATATTTCAGCTGAGTGTCTTTAATTACGATGGTTGGTGCTAGAGGGTTTGTTGATGGTGCGGGTTGATGAAGCACCTCAGTTTTGCCAAGACTGATTGTCAGGCCAAAGAGCTTGGAGGCATCAGAGAAGCGGTCCAACATCAGTTGCAGATCAGATTCTGTATGGGCCACTAGTGCACAGTTATCAGCAAAGAGAACTTCTTGGATGAAATCAAGAAATCTCTTTGTCTGGGCAGAGAGGCTGCAAAGGTCGAAGAGAGAACCGTCTAGACGGTAACGGATGTATACTCCCTGTTCCAGGTCTTTCACATCATGGGACAGCAGACAGGTGAAGAAGATGTTGAAAAGGACTGGAGCTAAAACACAGCCCTGATTTACACCATTGCTGATCTCGAAAGTGTCCGACACGATGCCACTTGAAAGGACCTGGCCAGTCATGCCATCATGGAGGAGCCTTATCATTGACACAAATTTTGGAGGGCATCCAATACGCTCAAGGACTGTCCAAAGTGCTTCTCTGTTGACCGTGTCAAATGCCTTGGTCAGTCGATGAAGACAGAGTATAGAGGCATGTTTTGTTCTATGCACTTTTCTTGAAGTTGTCTCATTGCAAAGATCATATCAACAGTACTTCTACCGGATGCTTTTTCCTGCCACCATTTGTCTTGCATTTCGGGTAATCAGACTGCACTTTGGCCTGCAGAGACTTGAAAGTATCACGTTTGGAATCGGAGGATGGGTCATTCTGGTACTCGATGTAGGCCTAGTTCTTTGCATGGAGGGCTTCCTTGATCTTTTCATCGGTTTGATCGAACCAGTTTTCATGAACTTTGGTCTTTGCCCTAAGAACCTCCTTAGCAGTCTCAGCGACGGCTTCCTTGAAAGAGGACCATTTTCCAGTGCCATCTATAGGAGTGAGGCCATCTTGAAGCTTTTCGTCAAGCTGCTGCTGGAACTTGAGAAGGTAAGTCGGATCTTTCAGCCGGGCCACATTATAAGAAATCCTAACAGTCTTGGGTTGATTTCTGTGGGGCGGTGGTATGTGCAGCGACAGTACGGCCCTGACTAGCCTGTGGTCGGTCCAGCATTCAGCACCTCTCATGGCGCGAGTCACCTGGACATCAATGATGTCGCGTAGGCGTATAATGATGAAATCAATCATGTGCCAATGTTTTTGTGCCTGCCGAGAATGCCTTCCCAGTTGTTGTAATCTCATCTGGGCTATTAAGAGTGGGTGCATACACATTGATGATGGAGAGGTGTCTTGATTTACTGAGAGGGATACGTAGTTTTATGAGGCGTTCATTAATGCCAACTGGCAGAGCTGGTATACTTTTAAGCAGAGATGACCTTATGGCAAATCCTACGCCATGAATACTATCTTCATCTTGAGGCTTTCCTTTCCAGAAGAATGTGTATCCACCCCCTTCTTCTCTGAGTGAACCTTCATCAGCAAGTCTGGTTTCGCTGAGCGCAGCGACGTCTATTCGGTATCGCTGAAGTTCTTTTGTGACGAGTGCTGTTCTCCTTTCCGGTCTTGACGTATTGGCTCTGTCCAGTAGTGTTCGAACATTCCAGGCTCCCATAATGAGTTTCTTGTGCTTTTTCTTTTGCATTTTTCGACCGCAATAACGATAAGTCTGTCAATTGCGGTAGTTTGACCAGACTAAGAAGGGCAAGCAATTGTTCGAGGCACCTTTTCTAGCCTCCTCTTCCATGTGAGGTTGGACAGTGCTGTCCTAAAGAGGCTGCCCAGTCGCCCACGGGTGCTGCCGGACTCTTCTGTTGCCCTCGGATCGGATTCAGGAAAAGAACGACCACTTGCCCATGGACCGCCTACGTGCAGGTTTGTGACTACAACTGCCAGTGGTCATCTCCACCTGTTGCTTCGCCACGTGCCCATCGCCGCAGGACTTCAGTGGTGTGCATTGACATATCAGTCATGAGGTGAATTCCTTAACGGAATTCTGCGTGAAGATTTTATGGTAAGAAGATCATTGCACTGGGACAAACTTACTCTCTCGGCCTTGGAAGTCTTGATCCAGTGGCACGGGAAACCGTTACAATGGGAGACTGCCAAGCTGCAGTGGGTTACCAGGATTTGTTTGGGTGTCACATCCATGCTCTAGGGCGCTCCACGACGCTTGCTGCCACCGCCTTCACAACCGTTGGTTACACAATTGATCTCTTCCGTTCGTTCCACCGGCAGTCAGTCTTCACATGCAACAGGGCTGACACTGCCCACGCCGAACTTACCCGAGGGTTTCAAACCCAGCCGGTTACCCTCGACCTGTTTAGCCGGCCCGTCAAAGCCGTTGCCCGGGGGATGGCCGCTGTTGCATGCGACAGCTTCGAGGAGCCACAGGTGAGAGCTGGGTGACAGGTGAGGACCAGTGGTAGATGAGATGACCTGAAGAAGGACATGACGTGCCCTCTACTAAGGTACTATCTCTCCCTTTAGTTTGTCGAGTTTTGTCGGTTTCATAGCACGTAGAGGAGAAATGTGTTTTTGGAACATATTACACTATACTAGATATAAAACTATGCTACTATATGTTCAAAGATTTATTCCCGTTAACTCAATTTTATTGCTAAAATGTAAAATGGAAAGTACATCCCGATAAAATTATAAAATAATTCATTCCTTGGCTCGCCTCGTGAAATAACACTAAAATAATCAATATTATTTTATGGGGTTGAGAGCTCGGTTATCTTTGTTGTTCTTTGACCTCAGTTGTATTAAAATGTGAAACTTTGAGGTTAGTTTCTAATTAGCTTTTAGAGGCGAATAATGACAGAAGGGCAGTAATCACTGAGATTAAAGAGAATCATTATATTAGTTTATAAAAACTCGGTAAACTCAACTCGACCACAAACTTTTGGTGTTTATATTTTCTCCCAACCCTACATTTTAATCTGTACATGCGCCAAACATGTAGACATTACGCAAAGAATCTTCACCAAAAGCATGTGCAATAGTTTGCTTATGCAGCGCGAGTTTACTTCCTTCACTTTTGCCATTCAAGCCTTACAAAGATTATCCGTCCTCCTCCCGGAAGTTAGGTTAATAATGTCCAACATAACAAGATAGCAAAGTAGTCAGAACGTTCCATTTGTAGCAAAGGTCGCGGAGTTAGTATATTTAACAATTAGACCTCGAGGACGAATGGACTACGAGTCAATAGCCCATGAGGCCTACGGTCTCATGGGCTATTCAAACTCGTAGTCTATAAGGCCGAGAGGTCTAATTGTTTTAGTATAAACCTACTAATGTACAAATTAAAATATCGATGAAATCCTCTGATATTATAGCAAAACGGGGCTCATTACTATTTTGATCCGCCATCTTTTATCTACTAGTAGGCTATCACAAATAGACGTCTAGTAGAGTAGCCAATCAGAATGCACGATGCGTGTTAGACCGTTAGTAGGTTTATACTAAACTAATTTGTCACCCCCCTCCCTCCCTCTTAACAACTTGTCTCTCAAGTGTGTCTCACTCGTTAGAGCTATTAGCGTAATTGTTAAGGGTGCAGTAACTCGATAAGAATTTCTTGCTTCTTAAAGAATGAAGAACAATCTGAAGATCTTGAGTCAGTTTGTAACTTGCCAAAGGAAAAAGACAAAAGGGTTCAGTCACAAGAAAAGGTAGACAGTCTCAATCCCAGTCAAGATATGGAGGGTAAAACTCGTTCAAGTAATTCAGTGTCGAGCACTGGGGCTGACTCCTCTGCCAGCGAATTCGATATGGAAGAATTCGATGCTTCTTTGAAGGCCCTTCAGAGTTCATCGAGGAAAAAGGATCCCAACAAAGAAAGTGCTAGTGATGTGGTCGTTCGTCCGTTGCAGTCAGATGAGAGTGATATTGAAGAGGAATTTAGTGAGACGCCATTATCAGTTATAGAAGAGGAAGAGGAAGATAACGTAGAATCAGAAATTGCGATCAGTATCAGGTCAGGGTCCATTTCGGAAGGGTTTCGGAGTGATGATGATGTTATGGACCTGCTAGATGACGGGCCTGATAGTGGAGAGTTTGTGCCTGCTTCGTATAAACCCACCATGATTACGGAGTTCCCAAAGAGTGACAAAGATTTGGCTGACATTGGGCCACTGTCGCATGTTGAACGACGAACTAACAGTTTATCAAAGTATCTTCCCACAGCCAGTAATTCTGAAGACATGGAATTGAATAACAACCCAGATGAGGAAACGCCTTCAAAAGAGGATGCAGAACAAAACGCCTCTTTTAGTGATGCGGAGGTAGATCACGATAACCTCCATAAAGCTCATCTGACCTCGACTCCAGTTGGCTCTCCGCGACCTCAACATGGAAATACTTTTGAAGCGGACACGTCAGCGGACTACACCGAGTCTGGCCGGGAAATTGAAGACACTTCTTATGTTCCAACTGATAATAGTACTGAGGCCGAGACTGACAAAGCGGATAGAACATATACGATCGATCAACATGAAAGAACTGCTACTGCTGATGGGGAAAAGATGAAAATTTTTATTGCCTTATATGATTATGACCCTAGAACGATGTCTCCTAACGCAGATGCAGAAGAAGAAGAACTGGCTTTTAGAGAGGGAGATTTAATCAAGGTAAGATAAGTGTTCAGGTAATATTTAGCAGTTATCTCACGAACGCGCGTTAGATATACAGTAATACAGTAGATAGCCGATATAATCACATCGTATCCAATCCATGAGAACACTAGAATTTCGTCATACTAATATTTATTTTACGGTTATGAGATAATGCAAGACCTGCTTTTAGTTTACTCTGCTTTTAGAGCTCTGTTACCATCAACAGTCATTTAGTTGCGTACAATGCGGGTTTCTTTCTCCAATAAATATACATCCTTTTGGGCTATTAACTTATATGTTCTTGCTCGAGGTCTAATTGTTAGGAGCCGGCAAGATAAAAAGAATCCTGTAATCTGATTGGTTTCTAGGGGTGTCGTAAGCGGGCGACATTTTACCATCTTGCCCGCTAGCAGATAATGTCGAATTCGTGACAGGCAAAACCGACAAAAGTTTCAGTAAAAATAAATAAAAAAATAAAAAATGTTATTTGCCGCCCGGGAAGTCCGTATTGCAGGGTTGCCACGGTCCTTGAAAATCCTGGAATAGGCAAAAAATTTCTTTCTATATTTCCAAAAATAATGAAAATATTCTGTGAGTTAAAATGTTTTTGTCTGAAAGTGACCTAACCGCCACCTGGTTAGCCCAGTTGGTAAGGCGCCAGTCTGCTGTGCGGGAGGCTCGGGTTCGATTCCCGGCCGGACCAACAC
>JAOBBB020382671.1:0-11571 GCA_025331005.2 Zoanthus gigantus
GCCTCACGACTGTTTCTGGTCTGCAACCCAGCACCGCCACCAGAGGCTGCTCTTAAAGATGTGTTCAGCCGGTTTGGCCCCTTTGTTAGCCACTTCTATCCGCCGTCACACTCATCATCTCAATAATAGTTTATATAAACATATAAGTGAAGTTAAAAGTAAACAATTCAAATGTCTTGTTAATAATGTCAATGAACTATTTAAGCTTTGCTTAAGGTGTCATGGAGACGCCGAAACATCGATTTATAATTTTAGCGTGAGCTATTTTAAGTTTTTAATAACAATAATAATAATGAAGTTGATGTTAATAATGCTCATGTACTTTATGTTGATCATGTTCACGAAGTTAAAGTTAATAATGTCCATGAAATTGAAGTATATAATAATTCAGTTGTTAATGTTTGTAATTATAATCCTATTGTGCGATGTTGACCACGTTGTCACTTAGAACACTTCTACGTCTGTTGAAAATTTTAATCCCTGTAAACAGTTCAGAGGACCTTGCCCTTTCTGAATCTGAAATGTCTGTTCTTAGCAAAGGCTTGAATTTCATTCCTGTCTCTAAAAAGTCCGACGAATCGGCCCTTCCTAAGTTAGAGACGTCATATTGTAGGAGGTGCAAACTAAACTGGGGCGAGCGCTCGGCCAAAACTCGAATTCATGTGGACGCTTTCTATCCCCAAAACCGTGTAAAAAGGCTCAAAAATGTTTCCTAGTAATTTAAAAACTTGATTTATAAAAGAAGGACGTAAATATGTAATGAAGCCGAAGGCAAAATATTAGGGTTCCATTTCTTGCATTTGTTATCATTTCTGGCTGAAAAAAAGATTAGTAGTAGTTATCGGTAAGTGCCAACGAGCAAGACAAAAAACTTTATAAATAAATTTTGAAGATGTTCGACTATGATATATATAAGTTGATAATTTGTCTCTTCTTATTGCTTTATCACTTTCTTATCAATCTTTCTTATTCCTAATTTATAATTACAACACAAGTTCGTTATTGCTTTCGTTACTCCAGGCGCTCTCACCAACAAATCCTCGTCGAAGCAAATGGCGGGCTCAATTCAAAGGAACTGTCAAACTCTCTTTAAGAAGCGTTGTACGAGTGAGGTCCTTCGACATAACAGATGCTGCGACTAGAAATGTTTCTGGATATGCGACAACTTACTGTAAGTAGTATAAAACAATAAAGGCCTACTCGCGGGTAAAATATCGTCGCAATGATTGGCAACATTAGGCGTTTTTAGACGACATTGGTTATTTTAACAAAAAACTTAAAAAACACTGGGCGTTGATAAGCAACATTAGGTAAAAAAACTCTATCTTAAACTGAGTATCTACATCTTGACTTAAGTATAATAATACATAAATTTATATACCAAGACACACACTAGAGAGAAAAAAAAGATGAGTGTATATATATATGTATATATTTGCTTCCTCCTGTGTGTGTGTTTTATGGCAAGGGAACTGGGCCCTAACAGCCCCATCAAGCGAAGGGAAAGTTTGGGCAAAATTTGGCTTTATTGAGGAGGATTGGGCGAGATTGGGATTTGCTAGGCAACATTTGCCACTAGAGTAGGTCTTCGTCAGCAACGAAACAGTAGAAAATAATTACGGAAATGCGATGCTCCCCTTAAATCAACAAGCATCTCACTTTCCTTAACAAACAATAATGGTGTTTCTGTAAAATATTCATAAACTAGAATATTTGTATGAATCTTACTCTCTCAAAAACATTTTAAGTACTAATCATATTTTTATGTATAAGTCCCCCAATGGAACTCGTATCTCTTCCCAAGTGCCTGAATCAAGCACAGAGATTTCTCAAACTAGATAAAATTAAAATATCCATTTCAATGCCAGAGAAAATTTTGTTTTCTTTCCTTGTTTCTATAATGGAGAAAATTACTGGCGTGAGAGAAAAGATCCGAACTTAATTTGTTCCGGAACGATGGTTAATGTAGACTGACAACTCAAGTTTGAAAGTCTTATAACATCACTAGAAGCGCATGTTTAAGGAGGTGAAATTTTAATAGAGAGTGAAACCTTTCGTGAATTAGTTATAATATTCGATAGTTCAGCTGCTTACACTACTTATGGCGGTGACAATATACGTTTCAACCATGAGTTGTCGAAATTATAGTTGCTTTGTTAAAAAATGCTCGAAACTTTAAAATGGCGGTAATTATAAACATTTTTTTTGAGTTTTTTTTTAAATTACAGTGTTCTAATGAACAGATAATTCTCAAAATGTCAGCTTCTTACACTATTATGGCTAATAAACGTCTAAATCAAGCTTTTTAGTTACTCACTGACGCATGCGCACTCAACAGGTTCCGATATTTATTAGCATAGAAAAAGTTATGAAAGTTTATTAGGAGAATTGTTGTTTGAATACATCATCACGAAAAATTTCTGTGATGTCATGTAGTTTCAATAACCAAATGTACAGTAATCTACAAACGTTGATTTAACTCCTGAAATAAGAGCTCTTGAAGATAAAGATACGTGTAAAGTGATTATGCTGACAAAGTTTAAAAAGAGAATCTGAAATAATTTTTCAGAAAACGCTTTCCAAAGTGTAAAAAAAAAGTATTCTAAGAGCCTGATTTCCGTTGGATTAGAAGATGAAAGCGGTTACTCACATAAGGCTCCTATGACGTCACTGCGTGATGCCGGGAGTTCTACCGATATTATAACAAAATCTCTGTAATCACTGCTTTCTTCCAATTTAGTTTTAAAGTGACTTTTATTAACTGTATAATTTATTTCTCAGAAGGCGATGCTTTCCACAATGACGTTACGGCAACCAATAGGAGTAGCCGCTTTTTGTTTCTTAGCCGACTAAAATCAGACTTTTCGAACACATGCTTTACAACTTTACAAAGCGTTTTCTAGAAAACACAATAATCACTTTACTTTTTATCTTTATTTTAAAAATGTCTTGTCTTCATGCCCCTTTAAAGTTGTGATTGACTCAACTGACGTTTTGAACGTTGCTCTGATTAAGAGCATCAATTTTTCAAACTATTCCCATAAAAATTGGTTTTTGTTATTTGCTTACCACAGACGACGAAGTCCAGGGTTGGTGTAACGAGGGAAACCAGCTTGCAGTGTTTTTCAAAGGAACAATAGTGGAAAGTCCTTTTAGGTCTACGTTCCTACAAGACTATTTAGTTTTGTTTCCAAATACCACAGCTCAATATTTCATTGACAGCCAACTGGTTGAGACGTACGGTGATGTCACATTTCCAGAACCCACTCTTGTTCTTGGAATTCATGCTAAAGGGACCGCCAAATATGGTCCTCTAAGAGCTCATGGCGCTCTATTGGAGTTCACTTTGCACGACGTTGATTCAAACAGGAAAGCAAAAGAATGTCGAATTCATGACTCTGGTAAAGTCACGGGCGCAACAATCGTCGCAAAGTTTAACAATCGCACACAGTTTGGGCGTTTTTTTACTTGCGATCCCGGACAAGATCACTTCTTCAAAGTAACAATTCCTTCTCTCAATTCCGATGCTTCATTAACTTTGAAGGCAACAGCTGAGTTCTTAGGAGAAATGTTTCCAGTAACTTTGGAGTTAAGTAGCGAGGATGATTTATTGCGGGTTCACCGCAATGGTACGGCGTATGGTAAATTTGCCGTTGTATATAAAGCATCCGCCGCTCTCCAAGGCTGGGATGTCCTCGAGTTTAATCTAACTGGGAGATTTGTCTCTAAAAAGGAGACAAGAAAAGCCAGATCCTTACCTGTAGAAGTTGAACAACTAATGGCCGACTACATTCGAGAGATCTCGTTGGCTGCAGAGAGAAGGATAGTTAGAGCTTCATTCGATGTTACCAGAGCTCGTCGTCGACTTGGTTCGGCAACTAGGAAACTTAGAAGTTCAGAAAAAGCTTACGGCGATGCATTCAAGAGGTATTCAAAAGCTTTAAACGAAAAAAACAATGCAGAACTTGAACTCGAAGCGGCTAAAAGGCCTCTTAAAAACGCAAGTGCCGAGTTTAACCAGTCAAAACAAGAGATAGAAAAGCTTTGTGTAATCAATAACTGTCTACTCAAGTGTGTTGCTGGAGTGAGTTGCAGAACGTGCGTTAAACCAATATTTACCAAGGTGCGAGGTCTATGTCCAAATACCTGTTATCGGACACGGAGGACCCGTGTTCCTCCATTCGGAACCTGGTCTGTCTGTACGCGTGACAGATGCGACGTACGGGGACTTCTGGATGGTAGTTGGTATGGAAAACGGTTTAGAAGAAGAAATATCAGTTGTCAGTTTACAGGGTACATAATCTGGATGTTCAGAATGGTAAGAAGGCCGCGTTTCTGGAAGACAAGTGCGACAACCCTCCCACCATGGGTAAGTATAATTTAGACATTTTGATTTGCTTGATAAAAATAATGCTTTGCTACGGTGTTAAATATTTATCCTAAAATCAGATAAACTGCTTTGATGCGTAGTTATTGACAAAAATATTGTAATTCTACGATGCCAAACTCTAATGTATTGCAAAGTGAAAGATGCATGTCGGCTATTATCTTGGGGAAAATTAGATCAAAAGCTAAACTCTTCAAAACATAGCTCAAATTTTCCGTATATTAAACAGAATATTGTTACTTCTAACAACAGCTAATAAAACGAAAACGAAGCGTTATCATTAATTGTATATCAAAGTATCACTATACTTAAAACATAGAAATTTCCGAGTTGGTTGCAAATCCCTTACTTGTAACAAATTTTTTTGACACAACAAATAAAGACCATTATTTCAATTTGCCGGGTTATTTATTCCTTTAGCTGCCTTGACAGTCATTTTTGGAATACCTGATATACTCGCATCACTTTCATTTTGTCAACTGAACATGACCAGGTTAGACGTGGTATTGCCAACGGTTGCACTGCTTTCGCTGAATCCAGATCCATGGGACTGAGCTTAAATCCAAACCTCTACTCACATAATGTGTACAGCACGGCACACGTTCAAGATTCTTGTCGATTGCTTCCAGATGCATCAGGTAATAGTGTAAACCTTTCCATTTCACACATTGTTCCAGCTGTGCAAAATCTTAATCAGTTTCTTCTTTACCATCACAATCATCATCACCGTTTTCATCACAAACACCATCATTATCCGACATTTACATTATCACCACTACCTCTAACAAAATTACTCTTTCACCAAATCTATTCATAATATGTCTTTCTAATATTCTATTATTTCTGTAATTATTCATTTTTAAATATAAACTTTTAATAAGCGTACTCTATTCGCAGTGCAAGAGGTAAAGTAGACAAAAGAAAAACAGGGTTTAGTTGTGTTCGACATAAGAAAACGCAATCTTTGCTGAGGGTTGGGTAGCCTGGCCACTAAGCAGAACATTTTGTCATTCATGTCAGGACACCAAAATGGCCGCCCCACATAATAGTTTTGCAGAGCCGATGTCTGTGTTAGGACTGAGTGGTTCTGGAGGTTCACACAAGCTTCGGTTCATTTTGATTCGTACTTTTTCTTTAATACGGAAATTTTCGCCAATTTAGTGCGTTAACTCAAGTTTTGGCAAATATTTATGATTAAAGTTTTTTTTTCTAAGAATATGCTATTCATACACCTTATTTTTCATTCATAACAGAACTATGCAGAACTTAGGAGCTAACACGTGCTAGAATTTTATACAAGTTTGCAAGAATTCATTCTCCATTTTCTCTCCATTTTTTTAGTGACCCTTACCATGCAGGCTCCCCGAACGAATTTTTAATCTCTGATTACTTCAAGTAATAAACTTTATTCTGTACCTCACAACAGATCACTTTTATTGTTGGAAGGAGAACTATTTCTGTTACCATGAAGCCTACAACTATAAAACTACAGCGGAACCTTATCCTTGCCAAGTGGAATGTGAAAAGGAAGTCTTTAATGGAACTATCAGGATCCCATGTTGTATGGAATCTACATGTGCTCGCCGCATGGTGGATACGAAATGCATCAAAAGAAACGCACTTTGTAGAATAATACGAGAAAAGGCAATGAATAATTTCAATGAAACGAAACAAAAACTATTGGGGCCACTTCGAAAAGTTCAGGAAGCAAGATTTAATTATTCTTTGGCAGAAATCAGATTTCAAAAAGCGGCTGTAGAGGTAGGGTTGGAGAATGGAAGAGTTCGCATGCTGAAGAACACTGTAGAAGCACTAAATTCAGCGGTGCTTATAGCAGAAAGATCTTATAGGAATATTGGGAATCGTTTGAATAAAGCAGCGAGTTTGGGAAATCAGTGGCGATCAGCGAAAGACAGGCAGTTGGTCAATGTAACTCGAGCTACGTTTGATGTCCAAATCAACTCAAACAAATTAACTCCATTGCCATACAACATAACCGCAGCGGCACAAAACAAAGAACAGGTCTTCAATGAAGTCATCGATTTTGACCAAGTTGATGTCTCATTAAAGAACGCAGCCCGCAATATTCTAGAATCATTCTACGGTAACATTTTTGCAGCCCTAAGAGAAAACCATCCATATAATGATCACGTGATACGAACCAAAAGAGCTGCAGGGGTATCGTATGATAGCTTGACCCCCCTGGTTGATTACAAAAGAAGATGTTCGCAGTTCACAACTTATGAAAGAGGGCTTAGAACTATTTTTGGATCATTACATCGATTGTCGATCGAAATTTTAACTCTCAATCCGAAGTTAAATGCACAAGGTTACGCTGAAAGTACCAGGGAGGCCGAAGACTTTTTAGTGGATCTACAATTTGCCACAAAGCTTGGAATTTCAGCACTTGATATTCAGGTGTCCAGGGATGCACTTGAAAATGATCAAGTAGTTAAAGAATTAAGCTCAATGAAAACGCTTGAGAGCGCGACTGGCAAAGAACAGCTTAAGTTGAGCATGGACTTGATGTACCTCAACTGGCTTGCTAGCATCGAGCAAATGTTTAACGTGACCAATGGTGAATGCAGTGGCTTCGATGACTGCCTGATGGGTATGATAGATAACTTGTATCATTTGTTTGATGGAGTTCATTTGCCGCAGTCTAAACATTTGCAGACTAGGATAATCAATGTCAAAAACTTGCTTTCTAATATAATAGCAAAAGACAATCTCACAGTTATGGAGACCCTCTCGCAAACCAAAGAACTGTTCATAATTCTGAATGAGACACAAAGAATCAAAATATTTTGTGCTGTTGCTCCAAATATAACTGAACAACCAGCAGCTTTTACGGAGCTTCGCACTGGAGAAACTCTGACAATTTCGTGTAGGGCTGATGGTGACCCGGAACCGTTTTTCAGGTGGATGAAAGACGGTCGCCTTCTAGAGGGAAGAAGAACAAGTAATCTGGTCATAAAGAAGGTTAAATCAAAAGACACTGGTATTTATATTTGTAAAGTGGCCAACTTCGTTGGAAACCAAGACTCTGTACCAGCGCGAGTGATAGTACACGGTCCTCCAGTTATTACACAGGAGCCTTCTAGCATGGTGGCTGAGATTGTTAATGGCCAAGTGTTCCTTATTTGTAACGCCACGAGCACGAAGCAACCGCTTAGCTATAGATGGTATTTCAAACCAAGTAGCAGAAGAAACTACAATACAGTCAGCAACGCCTTCTATCCTGTGCTACAAATCACACCGCTGGTCAGCAGCACTGAAGGGTGGTATTATTGTAATGTATCGAATCGCTATGGCTACGCCGTATCACGCATCAGTCTCGTAACAGGGCTTAGATACACGTTAGTTTCACCTGTCATTCAGGTACAAGTTCACATGACGGCTAATTTAAAAATATTAGATGCACTGAATGCCAGTGAAAACGATGAAAATCAACTTCTTGTAAGCTCGGCTCAAAAAGTTCTACTCCCTCTTGCAAACCTAACCAGTAATGCAGTGTCGGCGCTGTCTCTCTCTGACTGCAGGCTCATTGGTACTGACAAAACATGCAAGTTGCGGATCACCTTTCAAGGTGAAAACATGACCGACACTAAGACAATGAATAACTCTTTAGAAATGAACTCTATGATGGTGTTGAAAGCGGTGAACAAACTTCAACTCGCAGTTAAGACTATCGTGGCAAAATCGCAAAAGGTTTCGTCGACGCTAGAGTCTCAAAAACCCAAAGATTTTCTTACCTTTGACAACTGGATTCTTGGCGACCTTGAGCATGCCTGTGGTCGTGGTCAGCGGTTGCATAACAACCAGTTCATGTGCGGTAAGTTCTCTTTTAAAAACCAAAAATTATTTTACTTAATTAGTATCCAACAGGCAGAACAAGCAAAGTAACTAATTAATGGCTTTCTCGCAACATCAATCGAATACTAACTGAAGAACGTTATTAATTTTAATCCGTTAATTATTAAAACGACTAAACATGGCAATTATGGTCCTTTTTTAAAATTCTTTTAAACATTGATTTGATATATATATATATAAAAACTTTACAGCGCTTTTATGTTTCGGTAAAAGTGCCATGTGTGATTTTATTTAAAACAAAGAGTTAAATTTACCAAGTAAAAGAAATCACAAAATTAATCAAACAAGATACCTGTTATCTAACTACATTTTCCTTACTTTGGTCATGGCAGTGAACTGTCCACCAGGCGCCAGAGGTCAATGGGATGGTAATGTAAAAACGTGTGTTCTGTGTGATCTCGGTACGTATCAGCCGTTCCAGGGACAAACGTCCTGCCAAAGATGTCCTGATGGGTTTACAAACCATAAGACTGGAAACTACAAAATGTCATCCTGCAAAAGTGAGTTTTGATTTAAATTAATCAATCGATTGAGAATCGTTTGTAGTTAAGCTGTATGCTAAAAATTGATAAAGACCTTATCTGAAAAGCTTTCCGCCGACTAGATTATGAGAAGTACGTTCAGACGTCACCCAGATTGTTTGGTCTGTTTTGCTCTTCAGTTCCTCAGAGGAAGCACGGAGCATGCTGCTTAAGGGTAAAACGGCAGACTAAAATTTGCAAAAACCTGATAATGAAGCATTCTTCCTTTTTTGCTCGTGGAGCTTTAGCTCAAGAGCTACTATGGTGGATCAAAATGTCAGCGTAAACAATAGAATGTTCGGAACCCAATCGTCCCAGGTTCATCAAAAGGTTCTTATAACTTGGAATATAACACGTGATATTTGAGTGTTCGGCAATACACGTGTCGGTGTAGGAAAAGAATAACCATCCCTTAGGGAATATCGACAATAACAGCTTATTACAAGTTAACTGCTTAATATATACAGATCTTGTAGCACCGAACTAAAAATACTTTTGACCTTTTCAGTGATTAAGGACTTTCGAGTAAACAGGTAAACAAACTAAAGACTTTAGCGTGTTTCAGAATCAAGATTTAATTATTTGTCTTCTTTTTGTCGTAGTGACTTTTCACTGACCGTGAAAAAATGAAAAATTAAAGTTGAGACTATGGAGGAGGCGACCTTTCAATAAAGGTTACTTTAAAAGTGTTTGTATTATGAAATTTTTGGGATCTTGCCATATGAACACTAAACAAAGGGTGACCGCTTAATACAGACTCCATTGTATATCTCGTTAACAAACGACTCGCGGAAATGTTTCTCTGTTTATACGAGTTTTCAGTTGACTGCAGTATTTTGTTTTTGTTTCATTTTGATTATTGCATTATTTTTTGCTGCTTAATATCAAGATATATGAGCAGATAAAAACTTTAGAACTTGAACCTACAATATCTTAGACACAAATCTTAACTCTATTTTACCTCAACGTTGCAGCGCTTTAAGAAACAGGAGAGCTTCATGGTTTATCTTCGCTCCACGAGCTTACCATAGAATGCCTTTGATTTTATTCCAATATATCTCGTTTTTTCTTGATTGAACATTATAATGCGTTATAATTGGTATAGTTGTGACAAGAGTCAGAAAATATCATGACCAGGCAAAACTTGTGAAAGAAGTTGATGGAGATGTATAAAGGCGTAAAACGTGTGATTTAGACAGTTCAAGTTTGGTAAATTTATGATCGTTGCATTTTGTAGTAAAATAAGAGTCTCCATAGTAGTCTGTGATCTGAACGAGCTGTATTACTCGTGCAGGAAGTGGCACGAGTATAGGAATGCCGTTGGCTTTTTCGTTTTTGTGTCACAAATTCCAACACGTGCGCAGATTTGCCTCTTACGCCCACGTGACTAGTGGTTTGTATGCACCACTCTCCGATCTTGTTATCTTTAGTTTTTGTGTCGCGTCTTCTTTTTAGAAGAAAACTTGCATTAACGATTAAATTAGGTAAAATTGTTTGAAACTTTCTAGCTTTTGTCGAAAAAAACCAACGCATTTTATGCGGAGAATAAATAACTGATGCGGCTACTAAGCTAGCCAATGGTACCCCAGGTGTGTTCAATGTGAATCTTTTCTGGAGAAATTAAATACGATTCTGAAACGTCAAATTTGAACTTTTCGAATCATTTGTGGTATTCGATTCAGAATTGCGCTGACGAAGTGCTAATGTTCATAATTTTCAGACCTACATGGTTGTAAGTTGACCAAACAAGAGCGAGTATCTAAATTTTGCGTGTACGAAATTTTGTTTGAAATAATGAAATTCTCCAAATACTGTCTCCCTATTGAACGCTCTGTTCATCTTGAAAAATGCTAAAGAAAAAAATGAAGTTTACAATTATTGAAATAATTGTACTATTTTTTTTTAGTTCACAAAGGTTTAACCAAGTTTGCAAGACCGAGTTCTCCTCGGCCTACTGAGGGCCCAGTTCCAACAACGCGCGAATTCTTTGCAAAAAAAGCCGCTGAGCAGGAAATTGGCTGGATAATAGGCACTGTTGTGGTGGCTCTCTTAGTTTTATTAGCAATAACAGGTGAGAGTAATTCTTTAAGAACAGACTAATTCAAAGAAGGAAGTGACGAAACGGAAATGACCCCCTTTGAAACAATACACCAATCACATACGGTGGTTCAAACTATTTTGTAGTTTATAAAATGTCTAAATTATTACTTATCAAATAATTCTGCATTTGAAACTGGATCATTCTAAATCATTACAATTAACAAAAATTGTAACCCCAAGAAGAAATAGCAAACATATCACAAAGGCATTTAAACTTTTTACGTACAAAAAATATAATTAAAATATACACAAGTAAAAAAATTGCCCTAAAAATGAAAAGTTGCTAAACTATGTACTGGCCTTGTCTGAGTCTGACTACGAGTTCAAAGGTCATAAGTTACTCAGCAATCAAGACACTTTATAATTACTTGCGTCATTTAACTAACTCGCGAGCTCGGTGCAAAAATGTGTATACTATACGCGGTGGCCAAAAAAAAGAGATAATCAGTCTTTGGGTGACCGGGTTTTGGGCTCTCGGATAGTGATTGCACTGGGTGACCGGGGTTAGGGCTCTCGGATAGTGATTGCACTTTGAGCTAATCAGCCTCTGGGAGACCGAGGTTAGGGCTCTCGGATAGTGATTGCACTTTGAGCTAATCAGCCTCTGGGTGACCGAGGTTAGGGCTCTCGGATAGTGATTGCACTTTGAGCTAATCAGCCTCTGGGTGACCGAGGTTAGGGCTCTCG